>JAPYZA010001942.1:0-21201 GCA_030522685.1 Eupelmus azureus
TGCACTATCTTTCCTCGAAGAAAGAAAGCATGTATTTAAAGTAGTATAAGAAAGGCCGTTTTCGCCGTGGCGTTCTATTTTGACGCCTTAACCACGCACTCTCTAACACGATAAGCTGACGCAGAGTCTCGGCACGCAAGTGCGAAGCTTAACAGGAGTATATGCGCGCACTCACAGAAACGTTGAGCTGCAGGTCAGTGACCCAGAAACTTTGCTTTTTTTCTGTTGTCTCTCGAGCAGGTACGGGACACCAAGGAGCAGCCCCGCGCAGAGCGTAACTTCACCAACCAGCACTGTGCCAACATCGGCCAGCCAGCCCGGCGGCTACACCAGCAGGTTCGTAACCAACGCTCACGACATTCACGACTTCGGTTCTAATAGTTCCAGTAATAATAACTCCCTGGCTCATGATAATGATCGTTCTAGGGCGTTTAGCGGTCGCGACATTGACGACGACGACGTAGCCGACGCTCGCGACGACGACGACGACGACGTAGAAAGCGCGAGCGACGAATCGTCGTCGACGGACGATCGATTCACAAGCAAAAGTAGCAATGACAATAATGATGATGCTCGCCGCGACGACGAAGCGCGACGTGCCTCCTCGTCGAGTCGGAATCGCGATAGGCCGGCCGTCGTTGTTGTCCCGAGCGATAATCACGGCAATGATAGAAGCGCGGACGGTAGCGCCGCGCGGCTGTTACAAAGCACCGAGATTAGCGAAAAGTTAGCGGGGGCTCGCGCGCCGCCTATGTCTTATCACGCCGATGACGAGTCGCCGAGCGCGATAAGCACGACGATGCGTCATTGCGATAACGATAATAACCATGTTAATGATGATAGTAGAAGTAAGAGCCCGCCCGGCGTTAAGATCTTCGTCGAGGGCAAACAGTGGACTTCGCTGGAGGAGCGCAACGAGCACCACCACGACGACGACGACGCGACCAGGAACGAAGACGACCACGACAGGAACAACGCCAATAACTACAACAACTCCGAGGAGACGACGGAAGACAATAACAGCTCTGCAAAGACTGATTCCGAGAGCGAGCAGAGCGACTCCGAGCGCGACAATGATGAGAGAATTGAGACTGAAAGCAAGCTGAAAGGCTCGCTTCGAAATTTCGACGACGAGGCTGGCGAGAAGGCTGTTATCAAGCAGAATGGTTGGGCGAGTGATGAGAGTGAGGATGAGAAGAGTGTGTCAGAGCCAGAGGAGGAATCCGAAAAGGAAGAGAAGCCGGACGCGAATGCAGTGAAGAAGGAGGAGAACGAAGACGAGAGTGAAACGTCTTCCGAATCGGACTCGGAAGAGGAAGAGGAGGAAGATGAGAGCGGCACTAGAAATGAAGTAAACGACGAAAATTCCAGAAATTCATTCAACAAAAGTAACGTTCCTATAAAGTATAAGCCACTTGAAGAAGAGCAGAATCTTTTTGACGACAACGGCTGGGTGGTGACAGACGAGACTCTAATATCCGCCAGCCAAGAGACCGGCAAATACGGCCCGGACGATAACAGCTGGGCCGCGCCCAATGAATCAAATGCCGAAAGAGAAAAAGTGACGAATGGAAAAGACGAGACCGAGATCAACAACAACGAGACGTCCGAGGACGTGAAGCTGAAGGACGGCCAATGGAGCATTGGCGAGAACGGCTGGGTCGTCCTGAGCGATGACGATCAGGAACAGGCCACCGCTAACTTGGACAACAACGGTGCTTTGGCGACAGCGCACGGTCCGCTAAAGCGAGACTCCGAGGATACAAGCGCGAACGATACGAGTTTACCCATGAACATGGTAACCACCGTCTTCTGTGTTTCCGTACTGTGTTGTAGCGTTCTAATCAATTTGTTTATGTGACTGAAAAAGATGAAGGATTGATGAAAAACAAACGCTAAATTTGCATTAACGACGTGTAATTGTCCCGTTGTTCAGACTTTTTTATTGTCCGCTGTAATACGTCTGCCTTTGTTTTATTTCTCGCGCGATCAAGCGATAAGAGAGACTCTGATGTATACGTGTTACGAAGGTTTGGGAAACTTGAATTTCAAGGCAAAGTGTGAATGATACTGAATTTCAGTGTTTTTATTCGGCTAAACATTATCATTCCTTTGTGAAAACTTTATTACTGTTTTTATCATTTATTTTATATTAGATATTAGTTTTCTTTTTTTTTCTTTAATTTTTTAAATTTTATTTCCAATGATGTGATCAAAATAATTTAATTTAGTGCTATATAAAGCAGCTTTTTTTATAGTGATATCAGTTGATAATTTGAATGTTAGAGAGTGTGAAATTTGTATTTTTTTACGCAATGTAAAGTGCATTTTAAAAATTTGTCAATGAGTGCCAAAAGAAAAGTATCTGCGATTGTATTGTGCTGTGAAATTCGATGTTTCCTTCCTTTTCTTTGATCTCTCGCTCTTGCCCGTGAGCAAGAGGTCGGCGACACTCGACGAGAGGAGAATTGAATATTATTGACGTTGTGTATCGTGGGGTGAACGCTCGTGACGCATTTTGCATGTACGCGAAACGTACGACGAGATATAAGCAAAAAGATAAAATAATGCCATATAGATGTTTGGACTTGTTTAGTAGATACGCGATTGCTACTCGGCCTTTGCATTTTGTCTTCCTCAAATTTTTAATTGTGATAACGAAACGAAGATAGACGGTAGATTGAAGGATGAAACCGCGAAAAACACGAATCGTTCCTATTGGCGTTTTATGCATCTCTAGAATTAGAAAAATACGGATATATGTTACATGTAATGGTGCTATATATGTACGTTTGTATCAAAATTCAAATCAGAGAGGGATAAATGATATAAAAAAAACGGTTTCGCGACTTCTGATGACTGTCGTACCTCGCGATTTCACAGACTGCTATTGCTCACCATATATATACTCATAATTATAGTCGCAGTGCATAGCTTTGTAGTTGATTTTTTACGTTGATATTATATATCTAAACGCCCGCACGCCCCATTTTAGTGGTAGACCCCTCGTAAAAAGAGAGTCGCTTGATTAATAATGATGATAAACAAAAAACCATGAGAGATGAAAAAAAGTTGAGAAGAGAGCTTAGAGTCCTGAAGGTCGTACGTGATGAAAAGAGAAGCTGCATTTTCAATAAGACGCTCGAAGACGTTGAAATGAGTTTCCGAAGTCTTATTGTAAAGGTAGCGATAAAACGAACCTTAAAATCAATTATATAAGATTTTTTGTACTTTTTTCCTAGCTTAAAGTAAGCTTGCATCAGTTTGTTGGTGTGGTAAATAAACTGCATTATCGTGATGAACCGCATTATTTATTTACCTTTCAAATCCGTCCTCGATTCTATCGTTCTCTTCTTTTTTTTTTATTCGTCACTCACCACATAACATACCAGACAGTACGCGTATGTCGTAACCTACTAGTTTTGTGTAGATTCTTGAAATTTGTTTATTTTTGCTGTATTATATTATCCTTGGCTCGTTTTATTTTTTATATTTATTTTTCACGTAATATCACATTGTGAATTAATCATTCTAACATTCTACCTAAGATTATACCTCCCCAGGTAATATTAAAATTGTACACCGATTATCACGTGCGAGATTCCAAGATCTGTTCAATCAAAGAATCTGCTTAGTCATATACTAACAATAAAGTGCTTCTGCATTGATAAGATGATACATCACTTCATTCATACATTTATCAGAAACATATTATTCAATCAATAATAATATTGATAAGCGTCGATGGATGACATAGATGACGTATTGAAAATGTTTAGTATCACAACATTCATTAACATATGCAGAATATTAGATTAACTTTGCGCTTCAGATTTTTTAAAACACAATTTTTAAATCACATACATTCTACAAAATAGCAAAGTCTAACTTTATAGCAATGCAATACATAATGATTAGTATGAACCATAACTATTAATATTTTTATTAAAAACAAAACGGTTTATCATTTATTTGCAAACAAAAGATTCATAAAAAAATAATTTTTATTCATATAACGTAACATTCTGTGTATGTAGTTACTGATTTCATTAATCGATATTCATAAAGTTAAAATGTATTTTTGCGAATTTTATTACATGTAATCTTCACAAAGATAATCCTTGCGTCTGTAAATTGGAACACAAATTATGAATTGCATTTCATTTTCAGTTATTTTTATTTTATTTCGGTGTATAATTTTGTTTTTAACTTCTTTAAAATTTTATTTCATCCGCAATTCAATATATTTTCTATTGAATATTTAAAGAAAAAGAAATTTTAATTTATTATATTAAGTATATGATGATCGTGCAAATTTGCTCGAATCGGAAAATAAGTGTTGCCGACGCAAGGACTTTGAAAGTTAACAAAATTCATAGCTAAAAAGTCTTCATGTTCATCACATCGAACGAGTGAGAAAAAAAAATTGATAAAATAACAGCAAGGCTTTTGACGAAACGTTCGAAGAAACGTTGAGGCTGATCGACGTGGGATAATCGGCGTATAATCTGGAAAAAGCAAATCTCTAGCCTTTCGGCTCCCATAAATGCGAGCGCCTCTAGCTAGCTCGATGCTAACCTCGGGCCACCCCCCGTTCTTTACCAACGTTTCAGGTTCCTGAACAAGAGCAGGAGCCAGGCAGCGATGGGCAGCAACAGCACGAGCGCCGGCAGCACTGGGAGCGTCGGCAGTCCGAGCAACAGTCCAGCGACGATGTCGAGCTCACCACGGGATCGGGATCGCGATCTGCATCACCAGTACAGGGAGAGGGAGCTCCCCGAGCCGCTGGACCTGAGCGCAACTCATCAGGATCCGACGGCCTCGTCGACGATGTCGCCGCGCTCGCGCTACGCGGCCCTGAAGGAGCGCCGCCAGCGGCTGGCTCGCTCGCGCAGCAGCCACAACTTCGGGGGCGAGGAGCTCGACATCGAGGAGGACCCGCCCTCGCCGACGACCCAGTCGCCGAACGCCTACCTGGCGGCCAAGTACGGCGCGGGCTCGGAGCTGGCGAGGTCGCGCAGCACCCACGCCCTCAAGTCCCGAGAGCCCAGCCCAGATCGCGAGCGTCCAGGCGCCGAGAAAGACGGCGCCGCGCTCAGCTCGTGGGCGCGCTACCTGAAAAACAAGTACGGTAACCGCACCGCCAAGGACAAGGAGCCGCCCTCCTCGGCCTCCGCCATCCCCTCCTCCAGGTAATTTTCCAATTTTTTGCTTTTCACGCTACTCTGATCGTTCTCGATGGTCATTGTTGGACGTTTTTTTTTATCAGGACCTGTATGGATTGATCGATACTGTTGTTGTTTCGCCGAAATAAGTGCTTCTCTTTTTCACTCTTTTGCTTTACTTTTTACTTTTATTATGTATGATTAATTAATCTGTTCCTTCGGCCAATATAGTTTTTAATTTTCTATAACAGTGTCATTTAGTCTGTACAAATTCTTACTATCATTTACACGGTTGGAAAAATGGATGAACTCTAACACACATTTTATCACTTTTTCAGACGCAAAAGATATTGAAAATAAAGTAAGACACCGTTCAAGTTCAATATAGTGTTCGAATTTGCACAGTAAAGATAACAATTTCTACTGTAATCTCACGACACAAACTCATGTTATTTAAACACAATAATCTACTGTTAAAATTATTTCAATACATTATACTGTTACAACAAAGTTAAATAAAATGTTTTTACAAAACAAAAACATTGAGTTTTTCACTTTACAACACTTTCTTATAAATACGAAAATTACAATATTTGATTTGACTTCGATTAACACAGCCACTAATTTGATGAGCATTCTATTTTAAGATCATTTTTAAAGAATTTCTAATAATTAACAGCTTCGACTTTTTCACTTCTAATGGTCGAACAGAAACAAAAATTAACACGATTTGATTTTATTCAATAACGCAAACAAGTATTACAATTTCACGAAAATAAAAATATCACAAAAAATTGTAACAACTTAACATTTTCATCTTTTTCCAACAGTGTATTATTATTTTATTTAAGCTACATATAAGCTTTATTTTTTAACTTTGTTTCGTCTATGTAAGCTTTACTATAAACAATGTCACGTTCAAGATAATACAAATTAGCTAATGCAACTAATATTTAGCTTTTGATAACAATTTATTTTAGATAATTTTTTATTAATAGCAATTTGTAGCAAATTTAGAAATGTGCACACGGATATAATCAAAAAGTTGGAATGAAAATAAAAATTAATTAATATTTGACTATAAATGCACAAGACTTATCTAGACTTTTTCAGTGAAAGTTTTATAATTTTATAAGTTGTCAGAGAAGAAAATAATAATACATTACGAATCGAATTATTAATATATGCATCAAAGCGTCATTGATATAATCATCTTATCAATTCATGAACCTAAATGCCAATATATAAGCAGCTTTAAAAAAACAATAATATTTCGTTCTAGACGCTTGGAAGATAAAATCAATGCCGTAGCTAATTCATTGAAAGAAAACAAGTATCGCGTGGGCGGGTAAGAAACTCCCCCAGTGTAACCACAGTGAAATTAAAAAAAAGAGAGAGTATTAATAATAATATCCTATGCATTACCAAATAATAATTATCAACAAATAATATTCTACAACTACGTTATTAACCGGTCTATCATGTCATTTTTATCATGTTATGTATGTACATATTTATAAACATATATATATATAAACAGATTAAGGAAACAGTGATATTTCATTCTAGACGATTGGGAGATAAAATCAATGCCGTAGCTAATACATTGAACGAAAACAAGTATCGCGTGGGGTAAGGAACTCAGCCCCTCCTCCTCTCAATGTAACCTGTAAAGAGTTGAGGATATTCAAGCTTTTATACCTTTTCTTTCAAACCGCTTTATTATTTTCTACATATATCGAAGCTTACAAACCTATAAGATCAAGTATTAAACGATGTGTCTCAGTAAAGAGAGAGAGAAATTTGACTGTGAGTTTTGCTGGAGAAAAATGAAAAAAAGAACTGTGGAAATAATTTACCCTTTTTTTGAGTGTCCAAAATTTTGTAGAAATCTAGCACAATTAATATGTAGGATATTGCAGATTTAGTGCCAGATTGTACGATGCTGAGATTTCTACTAGGAATTCTCCTCTAATTATTCATTTATTTATTTATTTTTTTCTTTTGGTTATTATTAACAACAAACGAAACAGTACGATACAGAATTCGGCTTCAAATTGTTCCGTAGTAGTGCTCCTTGTATTTGTATTAACATGTGGCAAAAGGTGTGTGTCCGTAAACGTGTTGTGTACTTTTTTAATTTGTCTTTGATGCTATTGATATTGTTTTTAACAAAAAAAAAAAAAAAAAAAATTAAAAAAAAAAGAAACGTACGAATGGAAATGACTGGATGGAAAAGAGAAAGTGTGAGTGCAATGGATAATGGATAATAGAAGAACGAATTTTGCAGCGGTGCGAGCTCGGCCTCGCGAAGATTATCCTTAGGCCTTCCTCTCAGGCACACAGGACAAGCCTCCTTCGAATCTTCTGACGACGATCAAAAAAACCCGTCAGGCTCCCCCACGTCCCCTATAGCAGCTCCCGCTATACCCGCGGCAGCAGGTTCCTCCACTAGGTAAGTTCAGCATTTTTTATTCTCATTATTCTTTCTAAATAACGATTTTTCATCACATTCAATTTCAATTTATTAGAAAAAAATACAAATTAAACTCGAAAAAAAATACGTCAAGTTCTGTTTATTTATACCAAAATTATTTGCAGCTCATTATTGTCTTTCGAAATTTCAATAAAAATTTATTTTATTCAACGTTATCTCGAAAAATTCGCATCAAATTCATCCCGCGCAAATAAAACAGCAATAATCGTTCCACCGCGAAGCCATTTGCCCGCGCAGCGGTACAAGAAGCAAGAAAAAGATAAAACATTAGCACGCTTCTTGCGGCGAAACCGCGACCTTGTCTTCAAGAAAACGCGCTCACGGCACTGAATATTAAATCTGAAATCTAATCTCGATGGAAAGAGCATTTTGGGGGCCAAATGGATTTTTGCTTAGATAGCACGAAATGCACTCGCGCGTCTTCCGAGGAGCACGCGCGGGCGCAGCAGACGACTTGCTCGTCTTGGTGCGAGTGTTCTGGGAGCGCTGCCAAAATTTCCTCGCGCTCGCGCATATCCGATGTCGCCGCGGCCGTCTCTGCATATTCCTTTTCTCCTCTTTTTCCCTCGAACGCACAAATCTCGTTTCACCAATTTCTCATTATGCGCCGGGGCTTTTTATAGCCTCCTCGTTTACGAATGCCTCGGGTCTTTGAAGCATTGTTTTCGCGGCGAGGCATTTTGAATGTCGAAGTTTCGTTTGTTTTTGTTTTGCGCGTTTAGTTGAGTAATTGTTTCTTTCCTTGCTGTAAATAAATGTCATTGTTTAATAAACATGAAATTGAAAATAAAGTAAAATTATTGCACCAACTAAATTATTGATACTTTCATCTGATCAGCTTCTTTAAATATTTTTACATAGTTTCTTATTTGATTACTAATTATCATGTCAGTAATTCAATGGATGCAATCATAAAAATATAATAAAAAATGATATATGTTTAAAGGGGGCAATACCTGCTGAAGCGGCGGCAGCTGTTTAAGTTTGGGATGCGGGGGAGCGAAGCCGGATGCTTTACTTGGCCGCGAGGCCTTGCGGTTGGTCCCGACAACTCTATCGTCGTGGCCGACAGCTCCAACCATCGTGTTCAAGTACGTATACCCTTGCATAATTCATCAAACTCTATTTTTACTCTTAATTACACTTGCAATTTCTTCGAGCCTCCAAAAAAAGCAGTACAAAAATAAACTGCTGCTTGTCGATGAATAACAATGCTTTCATAAATATAAAAATCGAATAAAAAGTCAATACGACACAAGTCACTGTAAACTTGCGCAATCCAGCAGTCAGCTAAACACTCTAACGGAGAATCGTTCCACAGGTGTTTGACGGTAACGGGAACTTCATGAGAGAGTTCGGCTCGTACGGCAGCGGCGAGGGCGAGTTCGACTGCCTGGCCGGCGTGGCCGTGAACCGCATCGGCCAGTTCATCATCGCCGATCGCTACAACCACCGAATCCAGGTGTTCGACCCGGCGGGCCGCTTCCTCCGGGCCTTCGGCTTCCAGGGCACCGCCGACGGCCGCTTCAACTACCCCTGGGGCATCACCACGGACGCCCTCGGCTTCATCTACGTCTGCGACAAGGAGAACCACCGCGTCCAGGTATTCCAGTCGGACGGCACCTTCGTCGGCAAGTTCGGCAGCTGCGGCTCGGGCCGCGGCCAGCTCGAGCATCCCCACTACATAGCCGTGAGCAGCACGAACCGGGTAATCGTCAGCGACAGCAACAACCATCGCGTCCAGATATTCGACGTCAACGGCAGGGTGCTGACGGCCTTCGGCTCCGAAGGTTCAGACGAGGGCCAGTTCAAGTTCCCCAGAGGTGTGGCGGTCGACGATCAGGGCTACATCATCGTCGCCGACTCGGGCAACAATCGAATTCAGATATTCACACCCGAGGGCACGTTCCTCAAGGCCTTTGGCAACTGGGGCTGCGCCGACGGGGAGTTCAAGGGGCTCGAGGGCGTGGCTGTCACGTCGGCCGGAAACATCGTCGTCTGCGACCGGGAGAACCATCGGGTCCAGGTTTTCTGACGAAGCTCCCCTGGGCTGTTTCGGAGCTCTTGCCTGCTGCTGATGATGACGATGGTGCTTCTGCTGATGCTCTCCGTTGCTCTCTCATCGCTTCTCTCGACCGGCTTTTTTTATCGTCTTTACTGTTACTATTATTATTTATTGTTCATTTTTCAAGGGAGGCCTGTAGTCGAATTTTTCGGCCTCTGACCTTGTGTGCCTTATTATCGATATTTAGGTATTTTAACAGAGTATTTTGGACGAAGAGGGAGATTTAAGAACTGATCCGAGTGGAGGAGCTATAGGTTTTACGAATTATTCTAGCGGAGAGGACAAATTGTTTTTTTCACTGCGGGTCTTTCTTCGCCTTTTGAGATTATTGAATTATATATTTGAGATTAAAAGAGATTATATACGAGGAGAGGTATTTAATTAAGAGATTTAACATTTTTGTCGTTCGTCTAAATTGATTTTTCTTTACTTTTGTTTTCTGATCTAATTTTCAAGTCAAGAATTTGAGAAGTAATGCGCGCACACGCGTATGGACACGACAGCAATAACATATATACACAAGTAACTTAATTTAATTTCTACTTGGGGAATGACGACACTACGTTTGTACTGTTTGTATGCTTTAAATAAATCGTTGCGGGAGAGGTTGTTCTAACTTTCTTTCTTACCTTTTTTGCACTCCTTCATCCTCATTGATTCCAATAAACAAAAAACTGAAATGAATGACAAAAAGTGTTTGAAAACTATATAAAATCAAATATTGTTATTTTTTTTAAATTGTAGAAAAAATATCTTCTCAAACAATACACAACAAAATTAATTAACTTCCTTAAAATCATGAAATTTTTCATAGAAACAATAAGAAGAAACTAATAAACGAAATTAGATTCACCGAATAAATAACTGTTTCAATAATGCAGTATTTATAACTGACCTTTTCCAAGGTAAAATAAATACTAAATGCGTAATAAATACTAAATTCGAACAATCTATTTTAATATAAAGAAAAATAAGATTGTGATTTATCTATATTACATAATGAAATAAAGACTCTAAAATTTATAACTTCTTATATTGCACTAAATTGAGGATTATTAGCAAGATAAAACGTTTTAAATTTATTATTGTTAATATTTTTAAAATAAAAGTCATAAATTAAAGAAGTATAATAAAAATGTATTTATCACTTGAGAATGAAAAAATATTAACAGAGATTAAAGGGAAAAATTGGATTTTGAGTCAGTGGGGGGTTGTAAACAAAAGGTAAATGAGTCAATAAATATATAATTTATTAAATGCAATGATGAAATGGTGTAACAATGGGGGCGCCGGACGCGCGGCGACTTCGCGCAGGACGTGTTATCGCCGCACTTATATTAAGTATTATTAATTAATATATCAGCGAAAAAAGACAGACGGGCACGGCCGGAGGTAAATTGGCGCGCGCCCCCCGTGTCCGCGCGGCCCCCGGATCGGAAATATATAGATAAAATATTTTCGTTATTTACAATATTAGTTGAACGTTAGTCGTTTAATAAATAATAATAAATAGTGGTATAGTACTTTTTTTTACTTTTTTCTGTCTGTTATCTTTTAATAATATTACTTCTTTAATTAATTTTAATGAATTAATTAATAGTAATAAGGTTCGTAATGAACATTACGCTTGCGATAATAAAAATATTAAAAGAGATGGAGCGTTGGTACTCGTATTTATACTCGCTTATTATTTTTCATTTTCTTTAGCACTAGAAAGTAGCGCGTATATAATAAGTGATTTATGAATGACCATACGCCGAGCTTCGCACCGACCTTCTAGTTTTTCATTTTTTTTAGCTTTATTATTCTTTTTTATCCGTTCTCTTCCTCATAGAGGAAGAGATACATACACATTATTTTTTTTTCTTTCATTTTTGCTTCGATAACCCCCGAAGCCTTGACATTCCTCGCCTCCGGGGTACATTTATCTTTTGATAATTAAGTACATTTTGTACACGAATTCTCGTTTTTAATTCTATTTTTAGATCGGAAATTAATTGTCTTTATACAGTTGGGAGACAGTCGCTCTCGCGTGGAAAGTCGACGCGAAGGTTTGGCGAGGCGTATAAGCGTGAAGTGTCGAAATGGTCGGAGTCTTAAAAAGTTTTTTTTATTCTCTGTCTATGTTATTATTTGTTTTTAATCTTAATATGTCTCCTTTTTCCATATCACTCTTACATCGCGTAGAAAAATCCTCGAGTACAAAAAGAAAGACACGCCAACGTGGAATTTGTAATAAGCGTGTCGAATTTTCCTCATTGAGTACGCTTTTTTTGTCGTATTGATGATGGTCTCGCCGTTTTTATACCTTTAATCCTTTTATTTTTTACGAAAGATGTGCGAGGGGCTTTTCACGTCTCTATAGTGCAACGCTGACTCGAAGACTAGAGACCAAAACCGGACGCGAGCGGACGGACAAGCGGATGTGAAGGGGTTTGGAACGACGAGCTTTTTTCCTTTCATTTATCTCGCTTACATTTTTTGTTTCTTATGTTTTGAGTTATACCTCAAAACAATGCATTCTTTGGACTTTTCGACATTGATTTTATTCGCTGTTGAGTATGATTCAGTGATTGCGCGAGCACGCGACAATTTCGACACTTCGTGCGATGAATAATCTTTTATGCATTTTACTTAATAATAAATTTTTGGAGACTGGGCATTGGAGATTTGAATTCTAGCGCGGATTATCTTTTTTCTGACTTGAAGAATTAGTGTAAATATAGTCGATCTCTACGGTACTTTTTTTATTTCTTAATCGCTACTGTTCGTCTCTGATGCTAAAAAGTTTAGTTTGAAAAGATGAAATACGTCTTGCTCCTATTTTGTTTTATTTAATCGAATTTCCCTTGCTTTCCTATTTTGTTTGTTTAATCCATATATTCTTTCTCTCACTCGACTCGCCGTCGCAAATTCATCATCCCCCGTTCGATAGCCACATAAGGTATATATTCGCTTTTCCCGCAAAAATCCCTGCGTTATATGTATATATATAAGTCGAGCTGTAATAAAATCTGATCTCTGTTTATAATTAATTAGTAATTAAAGTGGCAGCGGTTAGGCCATGCGGCTCCTATTATCTAATCGTCATTAACTCTTGGCTGTCTTATGTAGATTTAAAAATTCTTTTCTCTTATACTTCTTATTAAATTTTACGTTTGAGAATAATTTGCATTTATCATTATTTTTTTTTTATTTTTCTTTATTTTGAATTAGTTTTGTCGAAGTGACTTTAAAATTATGTATCTTTGAAGCGCCTACCCTAGCGATTTTTTTTATCTCATCCTTATTTTTGTTTAAATATTGAATGGGCTTTTCTGCGTATTTCCTTCAAATTCCAAACTCTCAATTCTCACTTTCATCTTGCCTTTTCCTTTCCATTTGCTTTCGTTTAATCTCTTCTAGCTTTTTACTATGCAGTAGGATAATGCGTTTATTTACCGTTACATGCGACTGGAGTTTATCGGGAAAACTATATTATTTTTTTAATCATTCATTAATCTTTTTTTTCATTTGTCCACTCTAGCCGAGCGCGTTTCTAGTCTCGGCATCGTGGTCGAAAAATACTGCGTTATAATTATTCTTTATAAGTCTCAGAAAGATGACGGTACTCTCGCTTCTATTATTATTATTTTTTATTAATAGTAAAAGTCGGGCTTCATTATTTTAATCCTAAAAGTCTCAAAAGCTGGTGCTGCGTTTGGCTTCGCTTATTTGTAAGATTTATAAAAAGCTTCGATATACTTAAAAAAATTTTATGAATAAACGTTATCTTTGTTAAATTAATGTTCGTATACAAACTTTAATCAAAGTTTTGCAGGTGAACATGCATGTGCGAATAATGTTAATTCGAAAAATACATTAAAAATATAATCTTTTTATGATAGAATTTATATCGATAAAAGTTTAGCCACCCGCAGCGCCGGCAAGAGAAAAACTGGCCAGCCTTTTTCCTTTCTGGCATTTAAAATCGCTAAATCTCGTTAATAGATTTTTAATTATGCAATAAGCAAAAATATGAATATAATAATAGTTCGTACGTAATAGTAACTATCCTTTACTCGTCTCATTTTTTTAAGTATCAATAGGATCAAGATTGATCAAGTAATTAATTAACAATGATTGAAAGTTTCTCTTTACGCTTACTCTCGCTTTCCTATCGACTTTTATGTAATTTATTTATTTATTTATTTTTGTTTCTTTCTTTCGCTATCTTTCATACTCTTTTTTTTTAACTCGTTCGCTCTTGCTTTCTCCCTTTTTATGTATATAATTAACTAATAAAATCTTTAAGCTTAGTGGCATGAAAATGCTCGTTGGAATTGACTCGTGTGTACAATATTACATTTTTATTGCGTTTGCGCCTCGTGTTTACAACTGTTACCACAGGATAAAATTTAATTTTTAATAGAAAAATTTTTGTCTCTTAATGTAGCCTTTTTAAATTACAGCAATTTTATCACTCGTAATCTATAACTGACTTTACCCTTCACGATCGTTACAAATTTAACAACCGCGAGAATGAGTAACTGGCGCCAATAAAAATAATTCGTTGGGAGGCATTGCCAAAAAATTCCGTCAAATCATCTTGACCCGCTGCCAGATTACTTCCGGCCGAAAGAGAGAGCCTTTACAATTTTTTTTATCTTCGTCTAGCGTGAAAAAGTACATGACATTGATCTATGAAAAGAAATTTTTGTTGTAAACCCTTCCAATTCGCCAGATTGAGAGCAATATATTGTGAAATGTAATTTGATTAATTGGAATATATTTCAAAATTCAAAACTTTTCTTTTGAACACATCATTTTAAATAGTCACATAAATATTTATAATCTTAAAATTCGCTTTCATTTATAAAATTCTATAAATTATACTTATAGACTTTTATTCTTTATTTTACGACACTTATGTATTCTTCATGCTGATTGTTCTAATTCTTTGTACATTTTCAAGTTTTATTACTTAACAATACTTACAAATGTTGTACAACATTTACATTATAAATAAAATAATTTATCGTTAAAGCATAAGTAATCGTCAACTAATTTTAATTTTTCATATAAAACTTAAAACAATTGAAAAAAATGATTAAAATTAATGTTAAAATACAACACTTAAATTTTTATAACTATTTTTACAATTTTCATTAAATTAAATATTATAAATGTACGGTCATCGAAATAAATCGTCTCAGATTAATCTCGATCCGTTCCGCGCAGTGCGGTAAGAAACAGCGTAAACACGAGAAGGCGCAACGCCGAAATTTGTTCAGCCTGTCTAAAGAGTTTTCGCCCCCTGCCTTTCATATCTATATAAATGTCAGACGATCTCCCATGCTGCATTTGCTCTTTCTCTCTCTCTCTCTCTCTCTCTCTCTCTCTCTCTCACTCACTCTAATTCCCTCTCTTTCTCTCAAACACACACCTACTCTCTCTCTCCCTCTCTCTCTCTCCCTCTCTCTCTCACTCTCTCTCTCACTCTAATTCCCTCTCTTTCTCTCAATCACACACCTACTCTCTCTCTCACTCTCTCCCTCTCTCTCTCTTTCTCTCTCTCTCTCTCTCTCTCTCTCTCTCTCTCTCTCTCTCTCTCTCTCGCACTCCCTCTCTTTCTCTCACACACTCCTTCTTTCTCTCCCTCTCGCTCTCTCACACTATTTCTCCCTCTGTTTCTCTCACTCTTTCACTTACTCCCTCTCTCTCTCTCTCTTTTTCTCGCTCTTTCTCCCTCTCTTACATTCTTCTGCTCATTTTTTCTTCCATCTTATCTCGCGCAATTCGTCGTTCGCGGCGCCGCGGGAATAGCAGGCCGCGCGCACAACCGGAACAAGCATCGGAAATACTTTCTTGGATCACCATGGATTTATCACAATATAAATTATCTTTTCTTAAACCAACAGGAACGCGAGGCCCTCGGCTGTTGTGCCAAACCGCCCATCTTACCTCCAGATTATTTTTTTTTTACGCATCAACGCGCCGCTCGCGCGCCTCGACGTTAGAGATTTCTCGTCGTATTTGTTTCTTTTTTGTTTTGTTCGTCTCGTATGCTTCCATTTTCCTAGCACTCATCATCATCACATGCACACACACGCACTACGCAAAGAACCTTATCTTTTATTCTTACGTATATATATTTTCTTTAATTAATAAGGAGCCCTCTTTCTGGTTTATATATTTTTTTTCTCCATCGTCCACATCTTTTTAAAAAGTCCTCCGAGTAGAGGAAAAAACTCGTTAAGTAGATAATCGATAACAATCGGTCTAGCGTTTAAAGATTGCACCTACGGTAATAAGTTTGTTAATCATCTTTCTCCTTTGTCCTTTATTCATTTTTATTTAAAATCTATGTATAAGAAAAATCGACCCTAAAACACCGTAACTTTGCTTACGCAACCGATGAGGACCACCTTAAGTAGGACCCCGTCTTTTATATTTGAGGCTCTCCGTTTGTTTCTTGTGTATGTCTGCGTTTTGTCGTTCGGTCAATTTATTCCTCCGCGAACGCGAACGAAGGGATCGATCTACAAAATTTTCAATTTTTTCCGACTTTTAGCCATTATTATTATTATATAGATTTTTCGATTGCAAAAATATTGGGAAACTCGTGAACGCTTCGTTGACGCGAAGATCATCCACTCTATATATCTGTTTCTCGCTTTTAAGTGTGTATATATGTATATGTATATATTTATATGTATGTGTGTATATATATATACACACACATGCATATGAATATATGTAGTAAATCGTGAAAGCTCATTACTCTATACTCTTTTTACGTTTTTCTTATTCTTTCCTAGTTATACTCGCATAATTTTAGTAGTTTAGCAAATAGACTCGATTATACAAGGATTAAGAAATAAATTTGATTATGTTTTAATTCATTAAAATTACGGATTTATATTTTTCATACTTGTCTCGGTATTCTCGAGAAAAAGTCGACTGTCTAAGTTTTTTAATTAATCGATGTAAAAATTGAAAGTTGGATTTTGTATGTTTAAAAGCGCAAAAAGAAACTACGGACAAGTACGGAAAATTCGTAAGTATCCGCTATATATGCCTTATATGATATCAAAGACCAATCGCCTCGTTTATTCTACCAGCTTATCGTACCGTACAAAAGCAAATGTATGAAAAAGTTTCCTAAAAGTGTTCTCTTCTACTGTCTGTCTCGAGCGACTCGAACCCTTCGCCGCGCTCTCTAAACGTATTTTATAATACAATTCGAAGAATTCATCAATCTTCCGTGTTTCGTCTTTTTTTTCTCTTTTAAGTACATGCTCACAGATAGAAATTGTCGCTGCAGGGTTATTTCTCAACTCTCGCGATTATTTTTTTAACTTTATTATTTTTTCGAAGATCTACCGACGACGGCTGTGTATGTATACAAAAGTTCGCTCCAGTGCGCGCTCGCATAGTAGCACCAATATTTCATTTATCTTCTACCTCCTCGTAATCGCCAGCCTCGAGCGCGAGATCCCGTTTCGATAGCTTATCCCCTAATATATCCTCCTTCTTTCTCCCCCTGGGGTGCGAATCGCCACTTTCGCGTGCGCTTTTCAGTCTCGGGATCATTTGTATCGAAATCAATAACGTATACACTGAACTGAAAGTACGGTCTTAAAAATATAAGCCAAATGGACGATTTCTTTTTATTCGCACAATCTGTTTTGCTGCCACTACACAGTAAAAAGAATTAACATACTTCAAATAACGCAATTTTTTATTGTTTCTCGAGATCTGTAATATGTATCTATATTAAAATTGATAAGTCAAAAAACTTTGGACCGATGTTTCTAATAAACATAAAGTTTGTTTATTTGTATTATTATGTTAAATAAAAATTCATCGACAATATACGTTAAAGCTTTTTACTGTACAGTGGCTACTTTAAACGACTATCAAGTATCGTTAACTTGCTGAGTGCTTTACATTAGTAGATCTTACATTGAACTTTTTTACAATACTTTCTTTCTTAATTTTAACCTGGAAGATATCTTAAAAGGCAAAAAACGAAAGCCATAAATCTTCTTTTAATGAATGAACCACAGAAGAATAGTTTAGCTATATCTCTTTTTACCTCTCTTTGAAATATCTCCATTCATATCCTAATGTAAATCTTCGCCAGACACAACTTCAGTAACGTATGGTAATGAAATATACAGATAAATCGCTCTTTTTAAAATTCAACAATCGAACAATGTAAATGCTTTAAAGTAATAATCATACGCTAATCAACAATTAAACTATGTATATATGCCAACTGCATTGGATAAACGCACATATGGACGTTGTAAAAAAGAAACGGCAAATATATTCTATATCATAGATACAATATGACACGTTTCGTAAAATTCTGCTCTAATTGTAAGAGATCGAGTACAATCGAGAAAAACAATAAGTATGCACGTGCCGACAACATCCAGAATGGAATAAAAAAATCAAGAGTTTCTCTTGATCCCTTCCAAATGTACACTGAACACTGGATCGACTTAAACCGCATGTATACGCGAAAAACAAGAAACATAACAACAAGGTAAAGAATCGAGTTTAAGTAGTAACACCCGAGCGCTTGTCTTACAAAACACGCGATCTCCACATATCGAAGGATTTTTGACCGCTTTTCCTATCACAAGCTCCTTAGTAGGAAACGTTTCGTTCGAGGGGGTCGAGCCTCCGAGAGTTCGATTTAAGTATAAATTTTCTGCGAGTTTAGCATCGATAGCAAGCAATAGACTATCATATTATAATGAGCCTCGGCTCTATATAAACAAAGGGAAGGAACAAAGTGCCTCCGCTTCAGCGGTGATTATCTACGTGTTCCTCGGTAAGAAGTTCAGCCGTCTCAGCGAAACTAGTAAAACAGAAACGTCTGGTCTCTGGCGGCCTGGCGGCACCGGCGACTTCTCTCCGCTAAATTTTTTCAGGTACTCGATTACGCGGTATTTGCCCGTGGGTCTTCTAAGCCCACGGAGCCCCCCCACGCTTGTACACACTAAGTACTTAAATGATAATTCAATAACGACTCTCTAGTTCGCATTAAAAATTGCGCACTGCTCGTTATCCGTTACTCAAAAAGTCTCACATTGTGTTTTCTTTTTTTTTTTTTTTTTTTTTTTTTTTATGTAGAAAACTTTGGTCGGGCTTGGTGGTTTTTGATTTGGCTTCTTGACGCTCTGTTTTATAGAAAAATATTTAAGAGGACAGAATAAGAGAAAGGGAGGCTCGTCCCTTGGAGAACAGTAGAGTTCAAAACTGATGAAGTTAAGCGTATACTAGTGATAGAAAATATCCAAATAAAAGCTAGGAAAATTGTTAATTATTAAGAGTACCCTCTGATATTTTTTTCTTTTCACAGTAAAATCTCATAAACATTCTTTCGAGAAAAGAATTTAGAGTTAATAATGAAAATCAAGGTTGTAAATACCGTAGAGGCCGCTGAAAGTCATACGCTAGTAAGTGTTTGTCAATTATGTCATCATTGCTCGGTATACATTTAATGTTATTATGCAATATCCGTACACAAAGAGAAATATCATACTACGGAAGGCTTTTAGTTATTTTAAGAATCACAAATATTTACATATCGTAATAAATTCACATTGTATCTTGAGAAAAAGAATAAACGTGAAGAACCAGTTTACTTAAAAAACAAATTCAACAAAAATTATCAGAGAGTACTCTCGAAAAAAGCAATCCCCGCGAAAAACACTCGTAAAAAATGAGGCGAAAAGCGGTCAAGATCCACATCGTCTAAGAGAGCCAGCACCGTCAAAACCTCATCGAAAGGCCTTAGGTGTGACTGGCGGCGATCTGTCTGCACATAGCCGAGGATAGCTCAATGATATCCTGGTGATAATGCTGCTGCTGCTGCTGCTGTTGCTGGTCATGGTGGTGATGGTGGTGGTGGTGATGATGGTGGTGGTGTTGCTGCTGCTGCTGCTGGTGGTGGTGGTGGTGCTGTTGGTGGCTCGGCTGGCAGTTGACTAGGTCGGCTCGGCTGCCAGGCTGGCACCTGGGCTAGATGAGTGCGAGCTTGGGGGGACAGCAGCCACCCTGGAAGTGGCCGCTGGCGCCGCTGGCCTCCCGCTCGCGCTTGCGACGGCCCTGGCGTTCTGCAGTCTGAGGTCACACGAGAAATGATTAATGACGACGCCGGGCTTTTTTTCTTTTTCGAATGATTTGTTGGGAGGGGGGTTGCTAAGAGCGTTTGTGATTGACGTGGATTTGAAAGTTTTTTTTAGAGATCAAGATTGTTTAGAGTGAATTGCTTGTGATGTAATAAACTATTTTTAATTATTTCTGGATTGTAGAAAATCATATGTAGATTTTTGAACTATTTGAAATTAAATTATGCACGCGGTATTATTGTGAATGATAGTCTCACGGTACATGTACTTGCTTTATACTACTTATTCAGTACAAATATCAACTTCTGCAAAACTCGAAATTAGGTCAGTGCTTTTTCATTCTAGGTTGAAATTTATAGAGCTATTGTGTTTTTGATTATATTCCCAACAATAGTGCAAAACAAATAAATTTTTTCTTTCAAACTTTCAAGCATAAAATTTGATACTTTCTTTCCGTATATACCAACAAATTTTAATAAAACTGAACAGTCTCACTCTGGATAAGTGATGTAGGCTCTTTTTTACATTCAAGCAGATTCGACTCACTCAGCTCCGAAAATCCTATCGAAAACCGAAACGCGCTCTCGATGGCTTTCGAAGTACCCGGTATCCGTTTCGAAGTAACGAATTTCAAAATCTCAATACCGTATCCCGGCCATTTGAATTTTCGATCGAGTCACAATGCTGATTGCGCGAAATAAGAAAGTAAAAACTCCTCCGAACAATATCCCGCAACTCGCGATTTATTTTTAGCCTTGAAAACACTCGGCTCGCTTAAATAAATCCTTTTCGATTACACCCGAGCCCCCGACTCGAAACATTCGAAATTATTAAGCGCAGAGTCAACTTTGCGCCCCGCGACTCATTGCCAATTCTCCGTTCCGCGTCGCGCAGTCAAACTCCAGTTTTAACGATCGTCTCACGTGTCGGCGTATTAGCTCCGTCGTTATAAAATGCCGCGAATCAAGCGTAATTCAGCTTTTTGTTTCCGATAGGATTTCTGGCGCGCGAGCGTGCGAGGAGCGTTTTATATATACATTTTCGTGCGCCCGCGAAGCAGGTAATTTTAAGCACCACGCGATACGTGACTTATGACTATCTGCGGCTTTTTTTTGCATTGTTATTATAACATACACGCTCGCACGCGCGCGAGCGATGGTTTTCGTTTTTTTCTTTTGCGAATTGTGAGATTGCTTTTTGGGGTGCTGGATTTGTGATGAGGAGATAAGTGTGCGGGGTTGAGTTGAGGTGCATTAGTGATTGTTACTTACCGGTCGCGAGTCGTCCCACGACAGGCTGCGTTGTTAGAGGGGAATGAAGTAGTTGCGTTAAAATTTTGATTAG
>JAPYZA010001943.1:0-20189 GCA_030522685.1 Eupelmus azureus
TTTAAGGATTAAAACCTACATTTTAAACTTTTATAAAGATTAAAATGTAGGTTTTAAACTTTTTACTTCCAGATTTCGCACTTTTGAGTTTAGAGTGCATTTTTATTTGAAAAATGTGTCCTAAAACATCACCCCATAAGAGATTTGAACTTACTAGTTTTTAGTGTATCGGCTAGTTAAAAATACAATATTGATGGGCTTGAGATAAATTTTTAATTTTTATGCTACATAATAATACTTTTATATATTTTTTTAAAATATTTATGAGAAAAACACTTTCGATAAAAGTAACAGCTATTTTTGCTGCTAAGTAAAAAGTCATGAATGGGTTTCCCAATGTAAAGGAATTTTTTAGGAAAACAAATAAAGTAATCTAATTTCCGTTCACGGTACGTTTATTGACCAACTCCCTCTATTGCTTGTAAAAAATTTTCAAGTGCAATAAAAAATTATAGCTTAATTCACAATGATTAACTTCTTACCAGCGTGAAAAAAATATCTTAGTACAATTTGACTATATCGTTTGTTACTTCAGCTCACTTTCAAAAGCATCTACAGCGGACTATTCTGAAGCGAATATTATAACAGAATAGTCGAGCACAAAGAGGCAGTTGAAAGTCCCTAATAACTTTTCGGCGTGTAATCCCAGACAAAGTGCATTTTCTTCGGGCATTACAATCGTTTTATGACCGCGAGATGACTGTCCGGCCTTAACACGGATAATCGTCTCAATGTCATGTGTTTTCGTCACTGTCTGGAGACACGGATACGTAACACCGCGTGCTCGATGCCGACTATGGGGGGACCGACACGGGAAGGAAGAAAATGAATGTATTGTAATTTTGGTTGCTTGCCCCATTGCCTTGTACACATAGCTTATAATGCCTCGGTTGCACAATTTACCGACGCTACTCCGAGCGCGCGGGCGCGCGCGATATACGCTGAACGACTGTCAAGTAGTACGACTATGTTCATACACTGGCGGCTGGCGTGAGCTGATTTTAACTTGGGCCAACGATGCTTATATGCGCTGCGTTAAATTTTTTAACTCTATTTACTAACGTAACTTTTGTCGTAATTTTCGTTAAGTAAGGTAACCCGAGCCGTAATTTAGCGTGGAAGAAATTTTAAGTGAAAAGGTCAAATGAAAGTTTAGGATGGTGGGTCTATTGCACGTTGACTTTTGTGGATAGGCTTGGGTATTTGTCTACGCTCTATGAATTGTGTTGAAAATTTATATTTTTTATCGTCTTTGTAATCCACATTGTTATATACTATATTAAAATTTAATAAAAACTGTTACAACGAGTTACAATACTTTTGTTACTTTACAATTGTCCTAAAAATTATAAAAACTCTTCAGTTTTAACATTCATAACCATAATAATTATTTTAACAAATTATCATTCGCTACTCGCTCTTCAATGAGTCAACATGTTTTGTATAAAACTGAAATATTGAGAGTTCATCGAACCGCGTGGCTGATCGGTCCGATGCTCGAAAATAAATTGGACGAATCAATGTCTCCAGCGATTTGTTTGCGCGACTATAACGACGGCTAGGAAAAAAAAATACGCGCCTGAATCCCAAAAATCATTGAATCACCGTCGCGAGCTGAGCTAATATCGCCAGGAAGATCGAAGTGCATTGACGATTTGACCGATACGCTCCAGACTTCGATTGGGTTACGCACTTCGCGGCCGTGCGCTTATCGTTCAAGCCGCACATCCGATTTATCACGGGCGCCTCTCGTATTCTGTAGTCAGTGACCCTTCGACGCTCTGGACGCGTGTTCGGGGTGGTATCAATTTATCCGGTTAATTTGCCGAACGACGCCGATTGTGCGTGAACGTTGCGTGGCGATTGAGGGAGAGAAAGAGAGAAAAAGAGAGGAAGAGAAGGCAGAGCCTCGTGCACGTAGGCCTGCAGCTCTGAATGATTATCAGTATCAAATTCCTGATAGCTTAAGGAATTCGCGAAAGCTTTTGCAATCATTGTTGCCCTGCTTGGCAATGATTAATGCGATAATCGTGTGAAGCATTTTTTCATCTTATTAATTTCTAAACGTTTTTACGGAAAGATTACTGGTATTTTTCGTGTTGCTAGACGAGTGCGATAAAAATTAAATGAACCCTTGTTTTAGCATTAAATTATTGAGTTCTTATACAAATATATTTTTTATAATTGAAATTATGAGCATTTTTGTAAAAAGTTTGACCGGAAATATATTGTTGATATAAGGTACTCAAAAATGTAGATAAGATCTGTTAGTGTAAGCCAACGTCTTCATTATAATTAGCAATAAATTTTAAAGTTACATTGCTGTTGTCCATAAATCAAAGAAAATTTGGATGTTAACATTAGATTAACTGCAATTAATTCCAAATTTTTTTTCGAAACTATCGCTATCAAGTGCTATTTGTTTTATCATTAGATATTTATAAAGATAAGATAAGAAGTCACAATTGTTTGATTGTCAAGTAGTGTACTCGTTTTTATTCGATTAAAATAGATAACGAATGTACGTTAATTTACTGCAGCATAGTAGTTCAAATTTATCAGTTTGCTACTTTCCAATCGGCGCTTTAAACTTCGATATGCAAGATTTTTAGAATTTGAAATGTATGGTTTTTCTCTTTTATTTGGAATCATACATTCTTCTTTTTTGCACGTTCCTGAGGTGTAATTCATAATTCACTTAACTATAATGTATGAAGAAAATAAGTTTCATTGAATCATAGCAATCTTTGAACAGTACAATTTGCATAATTACACTGGCATCACCAGTTCTTGTAATGGAATCGGTAATGCACGTTTTGAGCATTATGTCAATAATGACATTATTAACTATGCATTATGGAAGTTTTCTTTTGCACTTAACGTATAGTCAACGTTTTGCACGAATTCATTTAATCTGAAAGATTACCTAAATCAAAGGAATTAACTTTTATGGCATATCCATCAAATCAGCATCTATATAATGACTTAAATATGTAGCCTATAGAATTTATAAGAAAGACATACATTTAGTTTTTCCTAAATGGAATAAGCCAGTAAAAAACTACCAAAACTGCATTTGCTTTTTTCTATATGAAATTGACCAGTAAAAAATATTACCAAAATTGAATTCGTGATAATGATTTACATGTAATTTTTACTGTCAACCTCCTATACATAAAAGGTCCAACATAAGATACAAAGTAAAAGTTTTTGTGCTTAATTCAATGTACATATTTGATAATTTACACAAAGAATTTTTCTCATTCAAAGAATCATATCATCGTAAGCGGCCGCTCACTTTAATATCACGAGAGTACGAAGAACAAAAATTATTCACGCGCCACTATTGTCTTTGATACTTGAAATACATGCTTCTGAATTCTACTTACATTTTGCGTGAACCGTGCTTTAAAAATCCCCAATCAATTCTACCCAAATACCTATACAGTGAGCAAGTGCTACCCACTGTCAGTGACTCGAGATACGAAAAAAAAGGAAAATCGTGAATTAAAAAATAATGCACCTTGCCGAGCATCGAGATGAACCGCCATAAAATCGACCAGAATGAAATAAAATACCGGCCTCGACAATCCACAGTAGCACAAAAACTTTTACCGTAAATCCAGCGGCTGCACTGTCACTGGCAGCTCGCATATATAGCTTTCCCCCGCGATCGCCGAGCGCGGAGCGATCCTCGCGCCTCGCCGCGTCGGCGACGAATGCTGGCCCTCTCTCTCTCTTTGCGCTCGCGGGGCCCCACTCTGCATGCATATGCGGCCCCTCTCTCCTCTCCCTCGCTCTCCCACCTGTCGGGCCAAGTCCGCGTGCTGCTCCGACCAACCGATCGGCGGAGACAGTGCGTCGGGGGGTCCGCCCTCGCAAACCCCTCTCAATGAGGCTCGCACGCATCCTCCCTCTCCTCCCTCCGTCTCCCCCCAAAAGTTACAGCAGCAGCAGCAACACCGGCGGAACAGCAGCAGCAGCCGCAGCTTTGAGAGAGCGGATAGCGCGCGTGTGCTGCCTCGCGTATATGCGCATACATACTGAGGAGAGCGCCGGAGAAGCGGGGTCCCCTGGTCCCTCCGCCCTCCTCTCGGCGAGAAAAAGAGGGAGTGAGGCGAGAGAGAGAGAGAGCGAGAGAGAGAGGGAGACAGCGAGAGTGGGAAAGAAAGAGAAAGAGAGAGAGAGAGAGAGAGATCTGCGGCTCGGTCGTGTGTGGCGGCGCGATCGGCCGGCTCCAGGCCGGGGGATCTGCAAAGAGCTGGCGCGAGTGCGCCGCGCGCGCGTTGAGCCGCCGCCGCCGCCGCAGCAGCAGCAGCGCTCGCCGGCTGATGAGTCACTATATAAGACAGGCAAGGACAAGAAGGTGTATGCTAGTGCACACTAAATCCTCTGGTAGCTCGCACGCGCCGGCTATCAACACACACTCACCCGTGAGCCACCTCGGTGCGAGAGAGGATAGCGTGAGAGAGACAGGCACGTTTCGTCGAGCGAGAGCAAGTGTATAAACACAGATCAGCGATCTTCGCCTTGCCTCCCGATGTCGAGACGGCAACCGACTAAACTTTGACTTTGCCGATTCTATCAAATTCTCCGGACACGGACAAAATCGGTATCTCCGCTTCGGGACGATCGGTCGAGAGCAGTGCGCAGTTGGCCCGCGACACGCGATAAGTTAGCTGCTCGATTTTCGTTGGAGGAGCAAGAGACTTGAGATTGACAGAGCAAAATGTTCGTGGAAAACGGTATCCAGTGGCTGTACGCAGCGATCGGCGGCAAGCGCTCCGACGCCTTTAACATCCTGCTGGTGTTCTTCGGGGTGCTGTCAGTGGTGCGTTTCGCTCAGTGGTACCGGCATCTGCGGTCGCTGCCCCCGGGGCCCTGGGGCCTGCCGCTCTTTGGATATCTGCCTTTCATGAAGGGTATGGACATGCACCTTAGATTCGGCGAGCTCGCCAAGAAGTACGGCTCGATGTTCTCCACCCGTCTGGGCACTCAGCTGGTCGTCGTTCTCAGCGACTACAGGATCATCCGTGATACCTTCAGACGCGAGGAGTTCACCGGCAGGCCGCACACCGAGTTCAACAACATTCTTGGTGGATTTGGTGAGTTGTCTTTTTAGAGTTGGATATACTTTTTTTTTAATTGATGATTTAGGGGTGGAGCAAGCGATTTTTTCTTATTTTTTGACTAACGATTTTCGGTGCGGTAATCGGTTTGTTTTTGGTAGTCGTTGAATAATGATTGCAGAGGGAGAGAGGGATTTATTTTTTTATTTTTTACGACGGATAAAAAATGTAGAGTTTTAATGCACCTTTTCGTTTTAAGGCAAAACTTTCACTGTTTTAACTTTAATACGTAATAAGAGTCATTGTGGTTATATTTAACGCGAATTTTATGTGCACCGAGATACACAGCGGGTTTATGTAAATATACGTTATTGCCAAATTAAAAAGAAATGTTCAATAAATTTGTTAAATAATAGGTGAAATGAAAAAGTGTAACTCTTATTAAAATTTCAAATATCAATATTAAAGTAATTGCAAAGTTTTTTAAAAATAAAAAAAAATAAATAAATTCAAGTTTTTCATTAAAATAAATATTATTAAAAAAAGTCATGAAAAGTGATACTCACAGTGAAAGACAGTGCTTCAAAATCCAAAATTCAACAATCTTCATTCCCTTTACAATAACGATTTATCAACACTCCCATTACATAATTGAAAAAATTTGAAAAAATAAAAGCGCAACTTATTACCCGTAATCCTTCGGCAAATTCGGATCCTTGTTTATTCAACGTCGGAATTCTCGTGAATAAGAATGGCCTTATCGTTGCGCGCGCGCGCGCGCGACTTTGTCACTGATATACTCGAGGCGAGGATCAACGCTCGCCGGGGTTCAAGTGCCGATTCCTCCCGCCGTATCTTCGGCGCACTCTCGCCTCGCTCTCTTAATGTTTTTGTCTCGAGCGCACCGTTCGCAATCTCCTCCAAGATTTTGCGCCTACGAAGTGAAATCTCGTTGATAAGTTCTAAGCTACTGTCACGTCGCTCCTTCTTGCAAAATAATATCGCTTCGTGTTTTGTCTCGTTACAAATATAAAGGCGAGATGTGAAAACAATTTTTTTTTTTATTTGTTGTACCTTGTAATTGGCATTGTTTACTTGTCGGTGTTAGAATGGTTATCGGCAGGTGCTAGCGTATTTTTTTCTGCAAATCGCAATGTATGTTTAATAATCTTCCGGTATTACTATGATAAATAAAGAAATTCACGTAGGTCGTATTTTTTCACGTTACAGGTATCATCAATTCCGAAGGTGCCTTATGGAAAGACCAAAGAAGATTTATTCACGAGAAGTTACGCAATTTCGGCATGATCTACAGAGGCACCGGAAAAAAAATAGAGACGACCATCATGGTAAGTCTCATCAAGCATCCCAACCAAAACAACCAAAATCTCACCCAAAATCCAAAACCAGAAAAATCTAACAGAAAGCACCCCTTCTTCGACCTTCCAGAAAGAAGTCGACCTCTTCATGAGAGGCATGGAGGTAAAGGAAGGCGCACCAATGAGCGTCTCCCTACCCCTCGGCTTGTCCATCACCAACATAATCTGCTCCATCATCATGGGAGTGCGCTTCAAGCAAGGCGACACTCGCTTCAAGCGCTTCATGCACCTGATCGAGGAGGGCTTCAAGCTTTTTGGCCGGCTCAGCTTCGTCAACTACATCCCCATGTTCCGCTATCTGCCCTGGCTGCAGTCCGTGAAGACCGAGCTCAGCGCCAACCGCGAGGAGATGGCCGAATTCTTCCAGGAGACGGTGGACCAGCACAGGGCCACCTTCGACAAGAGCAATGTGCGCGACCTCGTCGACACCTATCTCATCGAGATCGAGAAAGCCAAGGCCGAGGGCCGCGAGGAAATGCTGTTTCAAGGAAAGAATCTCGGTTAGTAATCGAAAGCTCTACTTCCTCGGTTTCGAACCGAATAGAAAGCTTTTTGTAACAGTAGATAACGGAATCGGTTTTTTGATCGGTTTACAGATCGCCATCTGCAACAGGTCCTGGGCGACCTTTTCTCAGCTGGTATGGAGACGGTCAAGACCACCCTGGAATGGGCCATGATTCTCATGCTCCATCATCCCGAGGCTGCTCGCGCTGTTCAGGAGGAGCTTGACCAAGTGGTGGGCAGATCGCGAATGCCATCACTGGACGATCTACCCTACCTCCCTGTCACTGAGGCCACGATCCTTGAGGTTCTGCGAAGAACGAGCATCGTACCTCTCGGCACCACCCACGCAACCACTTGGTAAGTTGGTCTTTCTCGTTTATTTTTATATAGTTGAGCAGAGTAACGGGGACTCATCAGGAATATATACGCTTATTAATAGCTTCTCCTTAATCGCGTTCGCGGCTCGGCGGCGCGCTAAAGGTTAATGAATTGTAATTATAATTACGAGCTTAATGAGTTACAGCCGCGATACAAGCGGCTATTATCTATTCTGTAATTAATATTCCGATGAACCCCGAACGCTGCGAGCCAAGTGCAGTGCAACGAGATGTGCCGCACGTAAAAATTGAGATTCCCCTGGCGCGCTGTGCAAGCGTTGACCTTAAATCCTCTCGCATTCGTCATTATCGTAATGAATAATCGGGTAAACTAAAATATTCTTCGAAACGCTCGGCTGCGGGATAAAAATAATTTATCGCTCGCAAGCGGCGCAAGCCGTCAAATTTCTCAAAGTCAATAAAGAAAAGGTGCGTGTGTACGCGGTCCGCGGAGTCTTTAGGCGCGCCGGAGAAAGTCCAGCGAACCCGAATTTTGAATACACAGCCGCGCGGGCGAGCTGCACCTGTGCACTTTGCGCGCGAAATAAAAGTAACGAAAACAAGTCGCGAGTGATCGGTAGAGGGGGAAAAAACAAGACCCCCCCGGCGAACGAACGGCCGGGCAGCTTTTTAAAATCGGCGTGCCCGAAAGGTTAAATCTCTCACATAGCTAATTAAAAGAACTAAAGAGAAAGTCATCCGGGGGGCGCCGGGGGAGCACAAATTTTGAATCCGAGCGCGTGTAACGGCCGAATAATCGGCTCTCAAAGGAGCGCGCTTGAAAATAAAAGAAGCACAGCAGAATGAGAGAAAAGAAACTCGAGCAGCGCCCTCGCCGTAGTTACACACATTTTCTCTCTCCTCCCGTTCCCGCGCGCCTCGCGTACGGGCCAGAGGCCGCGTAACCATAATGGAGCAGAGCGAGCGACGAGTAGCCCGACGAGTGCGTCAAATGTATACATATATATATACGCTTTGGTGTGTCCGAGAGACGACGAGAGGGACCGTTCGCAGCCAACGGTGCTCTCCGCGCACCGCAGCGAACAAAAGTGAAAGCCAACTTGGCAGTGCCGCTTTTCGGGACGGGCCCACCTTCGATTTCGAGGTCGATGACACACGCCGGGCAGCGCGCCGAGGCTGCGGCGAGACTGGGCCGTCGCCGCCGGCAATTCACTCGCGGCGACGGTTCGTGCGTGTGTTTGAGAGGAAAAAAAAAAAAATGAGAGAAAAAAGATGCTGGACCGGTGAACCTTTAGGCCCTCGGCTAAAATTAGACATGCACGATCTTTCTTTTTTTTTCCCGGCTCGTTCTTTCTTTTTTTCGTAGCCGTGTATCGTTAGAGAAGCAAAGGACAGACAGGTCCGCTTATCGGGTTTTCCGCCGAGTATTTCTCTTTTCCCAGAGGCGTAAGAAAGAGCGTGGCTGCAACACGTGCGCGCACTCTTGCGCTGGAGAGCGCGAGGCCCTGAAAAAACGAAGGTGTCTCTCGAATATAGCCTCAATTTCTTCTCGTTATTCCCCCCTACCTCCCCGCGCTCTCGCTCTCTCGTTAGAGGCTTTTTTTCTTGATTTCTCCGCGAGCGCATTCACCTGACAAACGCGCGCCCGCGCGCTGGCCCACCGAGGAGCATGCGACGTTACATAAATCTGGCAAACATGTTTGCCGAATTGCATAATTTTTTTTTATGTAATGGAATCCAAGCTCCGATCGCGCCTGTATCCCTTCTTCTTGCCGAGGCGCTTTGTAAGCGCATTATTTTAGGTAATGGTTCGTTGAGAACGTCGGGAGATGAGTTCGCTGCGTGGCTTGCAGTGGTGAACGGCTTTGATATTGAGCGTAGCAAGTTTTTACAATTTTCGATGATTTATTTTATAATAATGCATTTGTTATCTATTAATGAGTATTTGCATGTGAGTGCAATTAGAATACTCGCGGAATAATTGAAATGGATTAAGCAATGTGCGGAGAGTTCCGATAAAAGAGTTCTCTTAATTTAAGTAAACACATTGCTGATTAAGTCAATGCAAGTGTGCTTGTTTAAATGTCGTCTTGTACCGATAAATCCTTTTTTATTGATAAGCCGATGCAGCATGAGAAAATATATCCAAAAATACACAGCCCAGAGATTAATTATTTTTAACTGATAAATATCGATTATTTAATTACATTAAATTCTATGTGTTAAAAAATCTGCCTATTTTATTAACCTGGTTAATAAACTATTTACAAATCGTAGTAAATTTTTTTTAACATTCTCTCAATATCGTTCATAAAAATAATCGCGATAAATAAATACCACGGTCCCGTTCAACTCAAATAATTCAATCTTCGCCGTGAAAAATACCAAAATCCCAGCCCAAAATATACCAATCAACACCAAATCTCAATTTTTACGTACACCTCTCAAAAAGGCACTAAAAAAACCAATCATCGCCAGAATCCCAAGCAACGACTAACCTCGCCGTCCCCTTTTCTTTCTGCTTACAGTCAGGTGAAAATCAACGGCTTCACCATCCCAGCGGGCTCTCAGGTGGTGCCACTTCTCCACGCCGTCCACATGGACGAGGAGCTCTGGGAGCAGCCGTCCAAGTTCAAGCCCAGCCGCTTCCTCACCGCCGAGGGCAAAGTTCACAAGCCCGAATACTTCATGCCCTTCGGAGTAGGCAGGCGCAGGTGTCTCGGCGACTCGCTCGCACGCATGGAGCTGTTCCTCTTCTTCTCGACGATGCTGCACACGTTTGATCTGCGCCTCCCCGAGGGCGATAGCCTGCCCAGCCTCAAGGGCAACGCCGGCGTCACCGTCACACCTGACCCCTTCAAGGTCTGCCTGCTCAGGAGGGATAGGGACATGCCGCTGCGCTGCGTCGGCTCCAAGTAAACGGAAAATTAAAGAAAATGGATGAAACGAAAAATAAGCACGGTTGCCGTTCCTATTTCGCTCCGAGAGCGAGCGAGAGAATATGGACTTCTCCGAGAGACTTGATTATCGAGGAGGAGTCGAGGTTATTTTTCTCAACTTTTTCTTTTTTTTCTCATCGTCGTGAAAGGGCGTTCAGTTCATGTCTGGCTGCGAGGAAGACGCTGGGAGAGAAGAGAAGGAAAAGGCGGCGCGATTGCTACAATATATTTTATTTAGGCGATCGCTGAGATATGCCGATCGAATTTTCAACGGAGCTCTTACGCTGTTAAGAGTACGTGAATTGTTTTGAGAAGCGAAATGTTGTAAGTTCAGCTTGCGGTATACTCTTCGCAACTTTTTCATCGGTAAGTTTCTCGTTATTTAACGCGACTATTGTACATATTTTTTTTTTAATTTTATTAACTGCGCACCAAGCAATAGACGTTCAAATTTGTATATGTTTGTTACTGCGAGCAAAGAGTATACTGTGAACTGTGAACGTTTAATAGCTGAATGGAGTTTACTGTCAACAGAATAGAAAATTTTATTTTTATAAGAATTAGATTTTTAAGATATAGTAATAAGCGATTAGAGCTTTAAGCTAATCGCGGAATTGCTATGCTTTTTCAATATTACAATGGAAAATTGGCGCATTAATTGTTTCCTTTGCAAGTTTGATCGTATCCGCGGCGGGCTTCGAATTTTCGAATTTGCCTACCATTGGACTGATCGAAGCATTCGCGTCCGAAAGTAAAGAATTTAGTTCGGCGACAGCGAAGGAAAAATAAATGGCTTAAAAGTGTTCATTGCAAGATACTGCAAGTGTATTTCAAGATTTGCCTTGTTCAAAAATTTAGTGTAAACCTGGAAATAGTTGAAGTTACCAGTCATTAAGCTTCGTATCCCTTAGAAAAAACGAAGAAAAAAAAGAATAATAATAACGAATCATTTCCAAAATCGGGCAAACAAAGCGTGAAATTCACTTGGTCATTTCGAGGACGCGATGCGCTCCATAAACCGAGGACAAAATCAGCCTTTTGAAATCGCTATACGAGGATCGCTTCTTCCTCGGCCGCGAACTTAGAGTACAAAAATGTTAAAAACACATGGAATGAAGTGGAACAAAACGAAGCCTTGGAAGATGTAACGAAGAGCCCCGCTTGTGTTCTTAACCGTTTCTGCAATCCGCGTTAACAATTAATTCTCGCGTACGTTTGTTTGTTTATTATTATTTTTTTTTGTATATCCCGCCGCCATATAATATTTATTTATGTAAAAAGACAACACACCGCTTCGCGACTGCAGCTTCTTTAATTTATTACCCACAACCCATGACCGAGAGTTACCGGTAATACTTTGTTTTATTATTATTGTACGTTTTTTATATGTATACACGTTCTCCGGGGCCTCTTGCTTAAATGCCCAAGTCCCCTTCGCCTCTATATCGTGGGTGATGTTACAAGCACGCTGACTTCTTCTTATCGAAGATATAATGGCAGTTTTCCCAAATCGCTCAGGTAGAGCCGCACCCACCAGAGGATGGCTTCGTCGTAGAGTTCCTTGTCAGACTTGTAAATACAATCACTTAATATATTATATATATTATATATATGTAAACTCGTGTGTTTATTCGTGTGCGTGTGTGTATGTGTGCGTTTTTATGCGTCTTATCGTGTAATGTAAGCGTGATGTGAGTGCGATTGCGTACTGTGTTTCCATTTTATTTTTTAAATTGGAATCCACATGAGCGCCTATGCAAGTTTTTTTCTTAATTAACGACCTATAACAGTAAGGAGAAAAAAGAAAAAGGAAGATTTGTTTTACCAATTATCAATTATGAAAATGACGGTCGACGAGCAAATGAGCGTTGAGCATGTTTAACGAGCAATATGAAGAGTACAGATTGATGCCAATAAGAGCTTTGGATTATGCGGAACGCTCAACTAGAACCATTCTTCGGATATTTCTAGTCCGTGATCTTTTCACCTTTCACTGTTTTTCTTTATTTTTTCTCTTTGTTTTTTTTTTTTTAATTATGTGTACGCGCATGTATGAGATTGTTTATTATGTGCGATCGTCAGATCGAGCCGAATGCCGCCGCACTGTGTTCACCTGTCGACCGCAAATTTTTGTGTCGTAAATTGTACTATTTAATATGGAAACACTTTTTTTTTTACAAAATAATGAAAATAATAAAAAAAAATGCATATTTTCCAAATAAACATGTATTATTATTACAAACTATTTACCTTTGACATACCCTTCCTAAAGTTATTCCTAATAATTTATTATTTATCCCGAAAAAAAAAAATTCTTTGAAATATTAAAAAAACCAATTGATAGTCTTACAAGTAAAGATAAATATAATCAAATATTATTTCAATAATGTTTTAATATCCCTCTTGTATTATTATACGATATAGATTGTATCTAGAAATCTTAAATAACTCGATAGACATCTTAAAGCTTTTATTTAAAATCTTTATCTTGTGCCAATAATAAAAACGTTTACTGATTGTTTTTATAATTTCATCGTGCTATTTTCTGATGCCAATGAACCGTATTAAAACCTCTGTTACGCTTCTTAACATTACAAAGATAGCTGTAACCTAGTTTCAACTAAAGAAGAAAAGTTGTTTCAATTAGTTTTGCATTCTGTATTATAAAACAGTTTATTTACATTACAAGTATAATTCAAGTAAGAGTTGTTTTATAACATTTTCCATTTTGATAAAAATTGTCCGGAGCATACCAGTACTTTTTTCTTAACTTCTATCGTTTAAATAGAGTAATTAAAAGCATAAAAGTCGATGGTTTTGCAACTTCTTACATCTAATACCATGAAAACAATTGTCATTCCTAAAAAAATGTTTTCAATAAATATTATTAAGAACTTACAAAGTTACAAAAAGAATCAACAAAAAGTATCATCTGAATAAAAAACTAACTCAAACTCCAAAGTATTAAAACTAAAGCCACGATCGACAAAACGACATTCCCAAACAAACGGCTCTACTATTTCCTCATCCTAAAAACCCGAAGCTCCATATTCCAAGCTGCAAGCGCGCACCTTTCTCCCTGCGCGAGGACCGCGCCAATTAAAGGAGCTCTCTTTTCACCTCTTCCTCCTCAATTCTGACAAACATTCAACAAAAAAAGTCACAGAGCAAAACGAAGATTCGCCTCCTCCTTTCCAAGTTTCTTCAAAGACCGCTGCTGCCACGGCCTTCGAAGAGCCAGCAGCGCGACTGACTTGGCCCTCGTCCTCGTTATTCCTACCTTGCTGCTGCTGCTGGTCTCGAGGCCTACGAAAGAGAGCCGCCTGTATACCCTAGCTTTCTCTTCCGAGACGGCGACGCGGGCCAGCGCCTTTTCGGCTATGTCCCGAGCGCGCTGACTTATGGTACGTTAAAAAAAAAGACAACGCTCTTTGTCTAAGCCTCGCGAACCAGCGGGTGTATGTACGGCCGATTTTACGGAGCGTTAGAAATACAAGAGAGCTGCCGAATTTCGCTACTGTACCGTTTCGAATTTTTTATTTGCCCGACGCGCTTTTTTTCGAGTTCGCGCCTGCTGCGTACGGAGTAGGTAGTGTTTTTTTTTCGTAACTAAAAAGAAGTGAGAGTTGCCAAATGTGTCTATCGAAGTGTCGTGGAGTGGTTTTTCTGTATTCGAATCGAAGGATTTGAGGAAAAATGATTAAAGGGTTGATTTCTAATTTTTTCCGCTTACTTACACCGCGCCAATAGCAATGATAACTTAAAAAGAAATCGTGAAGGTTATTAGTTCCGAGTGAATCGCCGCTTGAAAACGTATACCCATCGTCGAAACCTGATGCTACTGAATCACCTTCTGATTAATTCTCTCGAAATTTACCTCATTTAAGTAATAACGCTCCGAAAAGGATTACAAAAGCTTAATATCGAACCTCTTGGCAAACAGCGCAGAAATTTAGTAAACTCCGCTATAACAGCCGGCTCTCAAGTCCGGTTCCAGAGAGGCACTTGCGAAACCCAGACATACAGGGGGATGCTTTAACTCGCGGCATCTATTGCGCGACATTTTTTTTTTTTAATTTTCCTCGCGGCAGAGAAGTAACGCCTCACTCAAAGCCTCGGGCCCAGCTGGCCCTGCAGCTCATAGGCGCGTCTTCCATATATACCAGCCTCGTGTGCTTACATAAGCCAGACTCACATGCTTGTCCGATTTCTAACGAAATATCGTCTCAGGCAAAAGAGCGCCTATAGCCCGTAGGGTTAATGACACGAAAGCCAAGTGGCCCCAAAGCACGCGCCAGCTTACGTAAGGCTTTAGCGCGCTCTCGAGTGTCCGTAGCCCATGAAGCCCGGAACGCTCGCGCGCGCTCGCGCTTTTATAATGGGAGCCAGCCGCTTGGTAGTACTACTGCGTGCCGTTTCCTGAAATGAGCGCCCTGCTTTGGTACTATTACAGCCGCTTGTAGGGATTGTGAAACCGAGGCGCGGGCTCAGCGCGAAGGAGGAAAATTGAGGAAAAGTGTTTTTCCTAAGGGGGTTTTTCCCTCCTTTTTCCGGGCTACCCGGGATTTTCGCGCGAGTGCATAGTTGGTTCGTGGCGGTGCGTGACGATGTCGGTTCGAGTGGACGTTAGTTGGGCAGATTGGTTTTTTTTGAGTGTTAATGGCATTTTTTTTTATTATGATTGAATCGAGTTGTTGGAGGCTCGAAGGAAAAGGAATATAGGGACATTTTTCGGAGAGTGGTTATAAAGGGATTCTTTGTTCTTGATTATACATTTTCATTTCATAAACTGTGTACGAAAAAACATTCGTGTTTTTTTTTCATTTTTTTTTCATTTTAAATATATTTTAAGCATATTTGTAGTTTCATTTAATTTATTTAAGAATATGAGCGGTTTTTTGAAAACTAAACTAACAGAAATAACACTATTATTCTGTAGAGTAGGTGAGCGGTACTACGTAGTATTTTGATCAAGGCTATTATTTAACGAGAGTCGATATTCATTGTGCAACGCACCAAACTTATGTCGATACCTTAAAATTAACGATACAACAACGAATTAAGTTTTAATTTATAAATTAAAACGTATTAGATATATTTAAATATTTACTCAATATATAATTTATTTTAGTACTGTTTTATGAAGTCCTTTATTATTTATATTTTGTTTATTTATAACCCAGTTATTAACTAATTTTTTATTAAAAAATACAATTTAGATTTTTTAACAATTATATATTAAACTAGAAACCTGATCAATTGTAGCATATTAAATTCGTATAAAATAAAAATTATTGTATATGTATCGTTTTAAAAAATATAACTAATAATTCTAATCTAATACGTAATGGCATCTTAAGACGTTTGTCTTTTAGTAAAAATAATTAATAAAAATAATATGATATTACAAATATTTTTATTTTATTTTTTTTATTAGATATTACAAATATAAATTGTAAAATATAAATATATTATATACTTAGATAGTTAATATTAATAAATAAAAGTATTTTTAAATAAATTAATAAATTAATGCTAAAAGTAAATTTCAAATATAATTGTTTAAGGTGCCTTAAAGACTAATTTTAATATTTTACAAAAATCTTAAAAAATATTTACAAGAAAATTTTTTGCTTCGCATATCTTTTTCCATAGTTTTATTAATCTGCATAATCTGTGACAAAATTTTTGTCCATAGCAACTCTACGTATATCAATCAAAATGACGAATCCAGAATGTTACATATTTTTCCATGATTCACGTACAGAAATCATTTATTTATAAATATTTTATAACAATCAGGTGTTGCCGAATAAGCCGCCTTTTCGCGATAAATCGTGTTTTTCTTCCTTTCCAAAAAATGAATTCTTACGACTTAACGTACAATCCAATCGTCGAGTATGTCAAAGTCAAATATTTGTAAAAAAAAAGGTCACGGATATCGGCAATAACTGTAAACATTTTAACAGACATCAGAAATAATATAAGCTTTTGTTAAGACATCGCCACGACGTGCAACCTTTGACTTCTTATTTTGCCAGCTCCCCTTCTCGCCCACGTGTTCAGCTTCATTTTTTCCACTCATCACCGCGACATTTCACTGGCCAATAATCATGCGCACTTTGACTCGTGAACGCTGCGATGCAGAGCTGAAAAATATTGCGATGCGCCGCTTTTCACGTATACTGTTATTTCTTTTAATGCTTCTTGGACCGAGCGAGCTGTACACGAAATTCGATTGCCAGGTGCTTCGAGGAATCCATTGTTCGCCGAGAACGATTGTGTCAATGGGTTGAAAGGTACGACCGTAAAAAAAGAAAAAGCCATGAGGAAGCGAAAGAGAGAGGGACATGCTCCAAAGAAGAATATGGCAGCAAGAACGAGTGAAACTGCTAATGCATAAAAAAGGTGCCGCTGGATGTTCGCCGCGTCGACTTGAAAGAACGAACTGTACAACGAAATAAAAGTTAAGTGCAGTCCCTGTATAAACATGATGGTATAATTCGGATTTAAGCTTTTTAACTGATGTCGTTTTTCTAATCGAAAAATATTCTCTTACATAATATTTTAATGATATAAATGTATTACTATTAATTTTATAAATCGTTATAAAAAAATTGAATTTCTGATATACACAGAGGGTACATGATTTTTAAATTTATTAGTTTTTCGTTGTCCATAAAATGTAATAAAATATTTGTAAAATTTTCTATAATTATTTTATATAATTAAAATTATCACATCATTGACAAATTATAAGATTTTATCCTCAAATATATTCTATTTACATTTGTAAAAGTCTAGAAGATCCTATTACTAATATTATCACTTTTATCTTATATGTACAAAATCTAAGATATAGATTTTTTGTAGTTAATTGTATTATTTATTTACATTAAAAACAGCATAACTGACGAAAATCAGTAATGAAAGTAAACAAAAGTTTTCTAAAATGCCACAGCGCTTCACTGAGAAACAGTGTTGTGATAAAGTGAGTTATTTTCAACTCTTGATAAATATAAATAAAACATTAAAAAATATATGTCAACAAGATTATTTCAGAATATAACTTGCACATTCAATGTCATAACCGATAAGCTATCAATAGCGACGTTTAAATGTCAAATGTTGTAGTTTTGGCACTAAAGTGATGCCACACTCCCCTTCCAGATTAATTGAGTGACCTGGTGCGGCTGATACTGAATATCGGTGTAAAATTCGTGCGCTGAAGAGAAACAGTATCATTCGGGCAAGTTCATCTCCTACGCACATTCTTTTACCTAAAAAACAACATGTTACGTTATGTAGTCTTACGTTAAATTAACGTATACACCTTTTTTTTAACAAGTAGACACGTTTAAAGAATTTAAAGCGCTACGTTTTAATTCTTATTTTATACGTATCTATAATCATATGTATATGCGCGTGTGTGTGTGCGAGTGTATAAGTATGTGCGGGAGTTTTAAATTTCATATTTATTAGTATTATTATAATTATTAAACTCTTGTACTCTTTAATATAATAATTATTTGTAAGAAAATAATGAGTTATTTTTAAATCCAAATTAATGATTAATCTTCATGAACTTACGTACAAAAATTTATATTCTTTTTGATATTATTTTAGACTCTTACCAAATTGGAATGGTAGAAAGGCATCAGGCTTGAGAAGTGCACCGTCTTCTCCTATGAATCTTTCTGGCTTGAAGAGTTGCGGGTCCGGCCAATACGAAGGGTTCGAGTGAATGGCCCACTGTAGTGGCACAATCATGCTGCCCTTGGGAATGTCGTAATCTTCAATTCGTGTGTCCTACACCGACCGGTTTTCCATTATAAAAACGAAACGGAGAATTATACATGAATTAGCTTATATCAAATTAAAAATCGTTTCAAAAAATTTTCAGACTTGCTTGTAATTAAAATTATATGTGGAAGTGCGGATGTTAAAAAATTTCTTCAGGGACAGGTCTTTCAATTATGAGGTTTGAAGGACCTTCAACAAAAGTCTAACTTTTCTTTTTCAATAGCCCCAATTATTTTAAATTGTAAAGTATTGATTCATTAATATTAATATGAGTTGGGTGAGTGTTTAAAATGAAAAATACTATTTTTTACAATGAAGCAAATAAAACATATGATCTTTGATGTAATTTGTTTAAAAAAAAAGTAATTAACTATTGTTATAATTAAAAATTGTAATAACCTCTGTTGTGCCGTGAGGAATACCAATAGGCACCACGCTTCTCAATCGTTGAACCTCCATAATTGCAGCTTCCAATCGAATTAAAGCTAATCTATCTTCTAAATTTGGTTCTCTGTTGCCGATTGCTTTATGCATGTCTTCTTGAATTTTAACCTTTTTCAAAATTTTTCTTTTAGTATTTGAAATGTTGTAGGTAGTCATTATTAGATAAAGTTAAATTAAATATATCGTAAATTTCGAATTTGAACATGTATTACTTAAAAGTCCAGTAAGGATAAAATTTGCTTTCGGAAATTTTACCGATTAAAAAATAATGGTAAAAAACAAATTAAAAATTTTTAACGATAATCATGTTCACATGAGATCTGACTCTCACCTGCTCATCGGGGAAAGCAGCAATGAAAAGCAGGAACCAACGAAGAGTCGTCAAAGTAGTATCAACACCGGCGCCGTAAAGATCGGCCAAAAGGAAAAAACACTGGGTTTCAGTGAAAGAACCAAGAGGTTCTCCATTTGCCTCTCGGCGTTTCATTTCCTCGTCATATGCTGCTAAAAAGCTGTTCATTTCGGTCGGACATTTTCTGTGTTCTTCCAGGATCTTCCGATAAACGTCGTGCGTCTTACTTTGGCCATCTACAAGGAGATCCATTGTTTTCTGGTAATAGGGAATAAATCTGAAACATTAAATAACTATTATTCCTCAAAGTAATTAATTACTTTTCTATTTAAAAAAAAAAGAAAATTTATACATATTTTAGCTATCAATATTTTTAAATATTTTTACTCTAATAGTCATTTAAAATCGTAGATAATAGCGAAATGTAATGTTTAACGGATTTGTTATTCGAACCTAAGAAATGGCAAAAAGTTCAGTGGACCAGAAACTCCAATGTGTTTGACACCTTCTTCTTGAATATGTTGCAACCATTTCCAGAGTTCGTCATCCTCTTCATAAACTTTTCCAAATACTAAATAATTCATCAAATTTCCTATGGAGTGATGCAAGATGTGATTATGATCGAATCCATCTTCTCCATTAGAACGTTCTTCGATTTTCTTTAATAGAAAGAAAATTTAGAATATTATAAAGTTGAATTAGATTGTAGAATATTTCTATTTAATAATTAGCGTTTCCGTTAAAATTTTTGAATTTTATTATGATCAGTATTTAAAGTAATTTAATAAAAGATCTTTTGTTGCATTATACAAAAATTATGAACTGTATTAAATAATTTGAAAACAATAATGTTTATAAAAAGCTGCTTTCCCGACACTTATCATATGTAATAATACCACAACTGCTATATACCGTCAACGCCTCATTAACAGCATTAAGAATTTTCTCTTCCATCTTATCGCGCCTGGGACTGGAAAATTTAACCATGCCGAAGTTCTTGAGGCAGCCCGCGGCGAATTTCCTCTGCTCCCTCCACAGCTCACCCTCGGACGCAATCAGGCCTGCAATAGGAAATCACAGTATATACGCACAGGCAGCTTTCCTCGCTCTCGCTGGTTTTTCCTCATTGCAATAATCCAGCCGCGAGCATATACTTTTCTCACGTTCCGCGCATACGTTATAACGTTAACTCTCGGGGGGGCAACGGCGACGACGACCAGCCTCCCTTTCACTCAACGAGCCGCGCTAATGCAACGAGGAAAATCTAGATGAATGAATCAATGAACTTTCCTGTCTCGCTCGCGAAATTCTTCGACGCCCGTTTAACCGGAGGCGAGCCTGCACGTGCGCGCGTGCGCTCG
>JAPYZA010001944.1:0-21400 GCA_030522685.1 Eupelmus azureus
TTTTTTTTTTTTTTTTTCTTTATCGGTGGAAGTATGCGTGTACACGGGCGGGACACGTTGGCTCGTCTTCGCGCAGTCGTCGTCTCCATTCCAGTCTATTTCCTCCTTACAAATGTTTCTCTTTCTCGCGCGGCGAGCTTTTGTTAGGGGGATGGAACCGGTCGCTAAGGAGGAATAAATGCGAGCCGCGATGTATGTAGGGGATGAGACGCTGGGTTGCTGGATGCCGGTCCTGTGGCACTTGCAGCGTGATAGCAGTGGGGTGGTGGAGGGGGGAATCGAGCGGCAGTTTATTTCGATGTTCTTGGTTTATTTTTGGTGTATCGGAATTTTTAGGGGAAATATTGTAGGATATTTTTATTGTTTGGTGTTTGTAATTGAAAGATGTCTTTTGCAATCATTTTTTTAGGCGATATTTACAAATACAGTTTCAAAACAATATTTGCAGAAGAAAGTATACGTGTTCATCGTTGTTCAGAAAATTTACATTGATAATATACTAGTAATTTTTGACACAATACCGCAAAGTGCAATCTTTTTTGTAAAAATAAAATAATAGAAAAATAAACATTTGATGGACGTGCCCGTGAAAAAAACTGCATAAAATAAATATCAAAAATTATTAATTATCTAAAAAGCTGCACTAACAATACAGTGAAATTAGAAACTATAGTTCATATAACTTTTTACTTTTCATTTAGTTTTTCATATTTATTCTTTTGAATTATTTAAGGGGGTATATATAATAAACTTATAGCTCTCAACCATTACGAAAAAACATTCTTTATTAAACAAATTTAATTTAAAAAAAATATAGTCCCCTATTTAGTGCGTTAAGTAAAAGAACAAAGTAACGACACGATATTTTTTCAAAATTAAAAACTGTTTATAAAATGTTAATACAAGACTTTAACGTTGACTTCATTTAATTATCTTATTTAATTCGAAAGCTGACCTGAGAAACCAAATATCCGGCAGCATAGTCTGATCTATTTATATAGAAAACGGATAGATCAATAAAAAATATTTGCAAAAATCAATTTTAATTCTACCAGCATGTAATAATACTTTCAAGAACTGTCTGCCATATATCATAAAACCTTAAAAATAACCACTAAAACCACCAAAACGTATGAACCTCCGAATCGCCCAACCATAAAACTACCTCCAGCAACTGTCCACAAAAAAACGTAACCGTCGCACCCCCCAAAAAAACCATGTAACCATAAAACCCGTTTTTTGACAAAATATTCCAAAACACTCGCACCCTAAGACCCCCTCGCCTCCAAAAAAAGAAGCATCCACCCTATCCCGCATTCCTTTGTCGTTTAAATTTTCAGCCGCAATAGGCGCGCGCCCGGCTCGCGCCAGCCGATGCCTAAAAAAAAGGGTTGCTGCTGCCGTACGTTTTTCCTCTCTGCGCCCTTTTCCGGCCGGATGTCGCGCAAAAAAAAAATAGTGTACAGCCGGTGCCGCGCGCGCCGGAAAAAAAGAGAGGCCTGAAAAAGTTCTGCAGGCGCATGGCCTCGAATTTCCGTTTTTTTTTTTTTGTTTGGAGAGGGGTGGCAAATTAGCGCTCGCCGATTTTTCGTTTTATTAAGGGGCCGGCGACTGGAATAACGATTGTGATGGAAGCTGGCGTTTTTTTTTGGACTGCCGGCACCGAAGAGTCGAAATTGAGGGGATTAGGGCGAAAAAATGAGAAGGTAATTTTTGAGAGGATGGACCCCCGCGGTCTGAAAGCATTTTTGTCGCTGACGAAAGAGTTTATTTTTGGCGAGAAAGCTTTTGCCGGAGTTAATAATGCAGCTGCATAATGGCGAAAGCCTTTTTTTTCCCTCGAATTTCGGGGCGGGAGTTTCAGAAAAATTGAGGAAAAATGTAAAGCCGTTTTATAAAAAAATTCTGGATGTAACGAGCGCTCATCATGATTTATTCAGCCGATTAAAAACACCGCGCCGGAAACACAGAGCCTCGGCAGTACGAAACTTTGTTTTTTTCATTTTTCGAGAAGTAAGCCCGCATTACGATTTCTCAATAACAGTTTAATAATTTGTCGAGCTATTAAAGCCGCGCCAGTAATCACGTCGAATAATTAATGGACTTAGCATTAATTTATCGGCTGCTTTTTCAAACTCCCTTAAGCCCGATAAATATCGCTCGTAATACGATTAAATAATTAAATTAAGTATGACGTAGAAAATTTCGGCTCAGCAATAATTGATGACGCGGCCGGACTTTTACCCGGTAGCAAACAACTTCTCAAGTCGCTCCTCACCTCCGGAGAAAAATATTCAAATTCACTCATTATTTCCCGCTTAATTTTCTCCCGCGGCCACCTCCGAAAAATTCCATAATTCAAAAAGCCCGCGCCTCCCAGATCACTGACCTTATAATTCTCTACCCGGCGACAAATATAATTTAATACTCGCTCCGCTCTCTCGTCCCTTCTTCTATAATCCCCTATAGCCTCGATAAAGAAGAAAAAAAGAGAAATCCCCCCTCCTCCACCCGGGATTAACGGTATATACACTACACTAAAAATTTCCAACTCTCTATCGCCTCGCGCGCCGCCGGCCTATATGTATCAAAAAAAGATTAGAGAGAGAGAGAGGAGAGAATCCCGAGCGCGCGAGCTTACAAAGGAAGAAACTCGTATTATTACGAAGGCGACCTATACGACGCGCATTATTCCGACTCCCTACGTTATAAAGCGAGCGAGTGTGTGTAAGCGGTGAGTATAGGGGGGGCTATAAGGTATACGAGTTTTTCAGCGCGCGGAGATCATTTTGCCTCCTTTTTGGTTTGTAGCCCCGGAGGATTATCTTCTTCGCTCTTTCTCTCGGCTTGCGCGAGCTCTGGGATGGTCGTTTGGTGCCGCTTTTTGAATGCGCTGCGGACGAGTTGGATGGTCTAATTGTGATGAATGTTTTTTGGTGGGCTTTTGGTTGCGTTTAGGTGGAGATTGGGTTTTTGGTGGACAAGTGTTTGGTGAAATGGGATGAGAAAGAAAAATTGTTGCGATATTTACGTGATGGAAAGAAAATTTTTTAATAGTTATTTCTGTAGTAAAATAGCGTATTTGTCGGAATGCTGGATGAATATGTATGTCTAACGATTATTGTTAAACTAGTTCTGTTTTATTTCAAAATATTCATTTTTTACGAAAAACAGTTTTATTATTTTAGTAGAACGCATATAAAGTTACAGAGCTTATATGTTTTTGTATTCACGAAAGTCCATATAATATTTCTATAATAAAACTAACTTATATTTCATTCTCTCTTAAAATATTTACTTATCTTAATTTAGTTCAACTAAAGCATAATGTAACAAAGCCTTAATTTTACCGTATTAACTCAATATCCATTATAACATAATATAATCTTACACCACCCATCCGTACAAACTTTCCTTTATTCCTCCACAAATCCCAACATAAAAAACATGTTTTTCCACCTATATCCCTCCAACACTCCAAACAAATCAATCCAACCTCCGACACCAACAATCGCACAAGTGCCCGTTAAAACGCACACTCCCCAGCCGATCCGCCAGTGCAACCTTAAATAAACAAATTCCCTATACACTCCCCACACTTTCCCTCTCTCCATCTCACGCAGCGATAATCAGCCGCGAAGCTGCAGGGGCTTCGCGCGCCATTAAAAAAAAAAAAAAAAAAGAAGCATATAGCCGCTGCAATGAAGGGGACTTGAAAGGCCCCGACGACATCCATCACACCGATCCAAGGGGACCTTTCTGCCAAAGTGGTCCCCGACTTTCGTTATGTATAAAGCAGAGCTACGTACTCGCGCCGCTGTGTAGCCCCCTGTGAGAGCTGAGCAAATAAAGTGTCAACTAGAGGGCTAATGTTCTCGTCTCTCTTGCTCTGCGGTGTTGTATGTGCCTTGATGGCGCGGGGAGAGGGACTTTTGATTACCTTCAATCAGGGATTCAATAAGCCGAGGCCTTCAAAAGCCTACTGAGCGCGCGTGTTTGCCGATGCGAGGTTTTTTTTTAGTCGAGGCTGGCTCTGGAGTGCTGGGTGTGTGTGTGATACGAGCGAGAAGGGAAGTGTGAACGGTTGGACGTTTGTTTTCGGTAGTAGTGTTTAAATTTATTCTTTTTTTTGAGAGAATGTTTTTTTCTTAACGTAGTAAGGTGTTTTTAGACATTTTGAGGTCAGTTTTATTTTAAGTCAATTACATAGCAGTTTTCAACGCAAACACTTTATTAGCAGTTTGCTTTCTATCGTACATCTGTGGATAAACATAATTTTCACAGCTAGTCAGATTTTGATATGGAAATGAACGAAAGTTGGAAAACATTCTGTAATACTAAAAAAAACTTACGCTTATAAATCTCGCCACGCATTTTTCCAAAAACTTTCTACAAACAAGTTTTCTACGCCGCGCGCACACTCCCAAAGTTTTTCTACGATCCTATACGAGGGCAAAACCAAGGATTATATTTTTTCCGTATATGAATCTTCCGCGCCACGTGTTTCGCGAAAGTCAAAGGAGCCTTTTCGAAAGAAGCGCCCTCCATCGGGCGCCATATTTTTCCGAGCGAAAAAATAAGTTCGCATAAATCTTTCTCTCTCTTACGCCTCTGTTGTTCCAATTTTTTTCTCGAAAAAAAAAACTTTTCCCAGAATGCGCCTCTCCCGAGTATTGTTACCCACACATAAACCTTAAAGAAGCCACGGAAAGGATTATGTTTCCATTACAAAAATAATTTTTTCACCCGCGAACCGGTAAAAGGGGGAAAAAGTTTCGCATCCATTTTGCCCGGGTTTGAACAAAAAATAACTGCATATAAATCTTTCTCCACCGCAGCGCGCACACCCCACCGATTTTTTCCCAAACTTTCCACTTAGCCTACAGCTTCTTTAAAGGCGCCAACCTCTCATTTTTCCCGCGTTCTCACCGCGACGAAAAAAAGGCACAAAGGATTAGCGGCGTACTAAAAAAACGCGGTCTCAAAAATTTCCCAAATTTTTCCGGGACACCGCAACCCTTCCTATACCTCTCGCCTGCGCTTTTTTTTTTATCTCCGCGTCTATATCTTCTCCACTGCTCCTTCGAGCGAACAAATCCGCCTGTACCTTTCTTCTCTCGCGTCTTTTCACGTCCCTCTTTTTATTCCCTCGTGCGGCTCTTTTTTTTCTAATTTCCCGGCAGCGCGCACAACCACTCGAGAAAGAAATCACAAAGCAGACGGCAAAGAAAAACTCCAGTGTATATGTATATACAGTCTCCGCGTATGTGGACGTATATACAGAGGCGAGTGTGTATACGCGAGGAAAGTCGAGTGCGCGGCCACTGCACGTCAATCAACGCGCGTTTTTAAGGTCGATTAGCGAGGCAAACAGCCGCTCGAGTGGACCTCTACGAGGATCCAGCGAGCTGCTCTGGTGGTCCCCCTGCTTTTATTTCTTGTACTCCGTCCTCGAGCTCGAGTAATCTGTGTCTTTGCTCGGGATTCCGTACGCGTATTTGCGCGATTTTTGGAGAATAGAGTCTTGGATTGTTGCGGTGGGGGAGATTTGCTTTTTTGGAGTGTGTGTGTGGATTTGGGTGTATAGAGAGAGGCTGGGAAGGTTGTGTGGATGTTGTATGGAAGGCTGGGCGTTAAAAAGGTTGCGCCTGGAAATGACGTGGAGACTTGGGGGAGGCGAACTCGACCACCCATTAGGCTTTTTTTGTCATGTGATCGATATACTTGGAAAAATATTATGTGTGTGCTATTTGATTAAGTATAGTAAATTGAATAGGCTTAAACTGTAGGAGCTTTGGCATAACTAATTAAAATTTTATACTTAAACTGTTATTTAAGAAACTAATTCACTAATACGTTTATCATTATTTTTTCAAAATCAATTAATTTCCCATATTCATACATTTGGGTATTTATAATGCTTCATTCGTCGTCAAAATGAATTATTTTTCCTAATTATTAAAATAATACCAAAACAACAACAACACCTCTAAAACATAAAACAAAGTAGCAACCATTCAACAACCATCCCGGCACTCTACCAACCCAATCAAACATCTCTCCCCATAACCCACCTCACCTTAAACAAACACAAAAAAAAACTCCGAACGTCACCTCTGAAGTCCACTCCAAACACACAGACCCACATCGTCGCTCTGTATATAAAAGTCGCCGACGAAGAAAAAGGGGGGACTCCTGTACCAGATGCGCCGGGATAATGCCCCAGCCGAAACGTGGCTCACGTGCGAAATTTTCATGAAAACAGCGCGTATAGCGACACCCACGGAGAGGAAGGCGGCATTTGTGCGCCAGGTTTTCGCGGCGAGAAAAAGACGCGTGCGCGCGATCCCGGACGTGCCGGCGCATAACATTCGAGGAAAAATTAAGTGCGCGCGGCGAGACGCGCCGCTGTAGGGCTTTTTTTAAGGACTGGACTGCTGGGCTTGGATGGGTCTGGGGTCTAGAGTTGATTTTTAGGGTGTTTGGGGGAGAGAGGGTTTATTTTTTAAAATAAGATTGTTGTTGGTTATAAGTGTTTTATTGAAATAAACACAATGGGAAGCTATTATTTAAAATTTATACCAATTTATTACAACAAAATTTTATGAATTTTAATATAAGGTAAAATTAAAGCCCCTTAAATCTAAAAACAACCAAAACACACTATAAAAAAAACATCTCAGACCTAAACGAAGCCTTATTCACTCCTTAAAACCGCATCTCTCATACCAAAACTCACCAGCCAATTCCAAAATCCCTCCTCACAAAGCCCATTTACAGCCCGTAAATAAACCCTCCATCCACCCCCGCATTCCTCCCGACTGCGACTCCCTCACCGACAATGTATATCGGCCGTACGCAATCTGCCTCCTCTCGCTCATATAAAGAACGATTTCGTGGGCGGCTGGGACATTTGCATAATCGGCGCCCGTATAGACTCGCAGATGGCGAGCAGCACGAGAATCGGCGAGGCAGATTTTTCTGCGCCATGGAGAATCGGACTGCGCTGGCTTTCGGCACGAACGTAGACAGAGGCGGTAGCTGTGTGTCTCGCTCTGTGTCGCGCTGCGCCCGATGATATAAATTGTAAGCGAGATTACGGGAGAGGCTCGCTTTTTTCGGGGACGCAGAGGCTCTATTGTGTATAACGGGCCTGATTCGCGGTGGTTTTTTTTAGAGGGGAAGATGATTAATGCGGATCTAATCGCGTTCGTTCTGATTCTGCGGTCGCGTGGCTGTGCCGCGATGGTGAAATATTTTAAAATGTTGTTTTCGAGAGTAACTGATTGTGCAGTTGCAAATGAGGTGTATTGTGGAAATGTTGTACCATACTGCATGTCCTTTAATTATTTGCCGGGCCGTTTCGATACATAAATCTTCGAACTTTTTAATCTATCAAGAATCCCGGAATTTTAAAATCCATCATCGGCCATAAATAACCCCCCGCTCAATTATACTTTCAGCGTGAAGACTTCCTAACAAATCCCAAATTCGCGCGAATCCTTTAAAAATTTGAGTCACGCATTAGCATCGCAGCAAGCCCCCCGCGCGCACCCATATTTATCACAGTCAGCTCTCGCAAAAACAAACCGAAAAAACGAGCTAATAAACGTCGCGCGAGGAACACATGTACGTTTTCTCGTCGGCAATGGAAATTCGGTAAGCCGATATCACCGGGCGGACACGAAATCGTTTAAGATGAAGATAAAACCAGCCGGCTCATAAATATATCGAGCCCGGCTCGCGCGACTCATTAAAAGGCGCGACGAAGAAAAAAGAGGAACAACAGCCAGCCGCGAGATCGAATTACCAATTCTTCGGAGCTACTCGCGCCCGATGAGTTTTTCCATCGTCCAGCTGCGAGGCGAAAAAGGACGAGGTGAGAGAGAGGGGGGATAGATGGTTGATATAGGTTTCCGAGAGTACCTGGAGCGTTTTTCGGGTTCTTGCGAGGCGTGAGAAAGAGGCGCGGCGAAAGTGGAGAGGGAGAGGAGACAGATTTGAGGGAGATGGAATGCTGAGTGGAATTTATAAGTCTATTAGGTGGTTTCGATTGGTTAAGGAAGTAATAGTGAATTATAGTTACGGTAGGTGGTCGTAAGTGCAGGTGGTTTTATTTTTGAAGTCGGTGTTATGTTTGGGATTTGAGTTATAGGGTGGATTATTGGATTAGTGCATTGATGAAAGGCTGATATGAATAATTTAGCATTGCGAGGTAAACGAAGTTTCGAATCTGGGTTGAAAGTGAAGCGAGAGCTGATAGTATTTATGTGTACGCGGATAAAAATAATTAAAACAAGAGACCGGGAAACAATTGGGAAAGTTTTCGAAGCGCAGTTTCCAGGAGATGGATAATTGAGAGAAAGCGAATAATTCATGGAAAATTTCATTAAAAAGTTTGCCCCTGCAGAATATCATCTATTACAATTATGCATGATAAAGTATTTTAAAATTAAAAGTTTATCTGTGTCTGAGGACAGTAAATATTTTATAACCTATTGATTTGTAGAGCTATTAAATTATCATGAAAAGCTTAATAGCTCATTGTTTGAATTAAAATTATAAATCTCCAATAATAATTTATTTTTGTATAAAATATTTTACATAAATTTCCACAGCATTTTTCAATGATTAAAAAATACCTAGTTGTATTAAAACAACTTAATCTTATTCTAAAAATCATTACAATAATCCAACCCCTTATAGCGTGCACATCCTGGTATAAAATCAACTCACGTCCAAACTTTTTCCAAAACTCCCTCCTCAAAAACCAAAACCAAAAAAACCATCCCAAGCCACAATTTGCCCATCACAGCCAACTCGCCCTCGAAAAATCCCAAAACCAGCGCTCCTCTCTAGCAACAACAAATTACAGCCCGACAAAATATACAGCGCGCGGAGAGCCAATAATTCAGCCCCGCGCGCTTCTATAATAGCACTCTCTTCTCTCTCTCTCAACTTGCTCTCGAATGGTAAAAGAAGACTCGCGGCCTCGAACCTATCGAACCAGTGTATATATCCAGCGCTCGCGCCGGCAGTAACCTTACCAGTTTTTCGTTACCGGACACTTTACCGTCTCGACTATCTGGTGGTCCGTATCTGGCCTCTCTCGTTCGTCTGCGTGTGTATCCGAGTGTCTGTGCGCGCGAGTGTGTATATACCTTACGGCGGCGTAAAACAGAGCGCGATGCTGCAGCGCGCCGTTGGTGGCCGTCTGGCGCCCCCCACTCGTTTCTCTTTTCCAAGAGGCTATGCGGATAGGAGAGCGCGAAGAGCGGCGGTGACGTTGTTTTGGAGAAACAGGAGGCAGGGAGTGAGTGTGCTGGTTATTGGACGGTTTTCGTCGGGGTTTTTTGGGGAGGATGGATGTGTTTGTGGTGGATATTTGGTTGATGGTGAGATTTTTATTGCGCTGTGATTGATGCTATAGATAATTTTTTTAATGTTTAATTAAAAGAGAGAAAATTTTTATAAAAATTTCTTTTTAACGAAGTTTTTATAATAATTTTACATGATTAATTCTTTGTTTAGTTTATATAATTTTTATAATAAATCGTTACAAAATTTGTTTATGCGGACGTGCATCTATTAGTAGTAATTTACATCATCTTTATTCGAAATCGCATATTTAAATTTCGAACGTACTAAAAGTAAATCACGCTATAATACATACATAATAAAACGCTAAATCCGCAACTATCAAAAAATTTCCAAGTCAAGCAAAAGTCCACCCAAAACACTCCCAGCCATCTCTCGCAAACTCCAAAAAAAAACTCCAAACTTTCTCCCAAAACTCGGTCAAAATCTCGCCCCGGCAAATCGAGGGGCCCCCCACAGCTGGCTCTACCATTCGAAACACCCGCACAAAGCGATTTTCTCGGCCCCGGCCGAAGCACGTGCCATCCACACTTTCGACCTCAGCTATATTCCACGCGGCTCAGAGCCAGCCGAGCTCCTTTAACTCCCGCCACGGATTTTATTGTTTTCGCCCTTCCCCGGAGCTGCGGGGGCGGCGCGCGAAAAATCGAAAATATCGCCGGCGGCGGCTCTCGAAAATTGATTTCGAGCGGCATTTTTACGCCTGTTATTTTTCGGAAAAACGCAACAGAGAGATTGACTCGTATTGACTTTTCTGGATATGCGTTTGGTTGGGATTTTCGAGAGGCGTGAAAGTGAGACGCGATGAGCGTCGATAGTCGAATGTTCATTAATTGGCTGTGAATGGGAGGCGATCGATGAGAGCTGGATATTTCATGAGGCGCGGTGTTGTAAAAATATCATAGCGCGGAGCTATTCAAGCTGGCTGTTCGAATAAAATTGTATATTATTAGAAACACAAGTCTAATTAAATTTACATATTCTAGCGCGGTTTACGTAAGCGCGAACGTCAAACGATACTCATTTAATACTTAACCCGCATACCCTAAAAAAGCGAAGAAAACGGAATCCGCCTTAATCTAATTAAAAAGCTTAAATTCTCACCAAATTCAGCATCGCTTTTAGCATCTCCGTAAATGCAAACCAATATTAAACCCTAAATCAAGCGGCGCAACTTGCATATTCCAGCACTTGCGCAAATAAGCTTTGGTAATTTCAAGAAAGCGATACCGCTGAAAAATTAACGAAACAGAAACGAGAAGGTAAGCACTTGGGCGGCGAGGCTGTTTTAGATGCGGCCCACTGACGCGAACCGAAGCGATTCGCTTCCGTTCTGTAAGAGAGGCGTCACAGGCCAGAGCTGTAGGGACTATATTTCGAGATCGCGATATCGATTTACCACAAAAGGAGTGAGACTCCTTCGCGAGTGATTGCTTTAAAAGTCGGCCTCTGCTGTAAGTATTGTCTTTGTTGGTTGAGCGAGCGGTTATGTTGGTTTGTGCGGAAGTGCTTTTGGTTATTGGTTTTACGATGATTTTTTTTTAGTGGTGTTGGTAATTGATGATTCGTTTTTTATATCAGAGGGAAATATTATGTAATTGGTAGAGATGCTTGGCTGTACGGATTTTTTTTTTCGTTTTGATCTATGAATACTTGGAACTGCAACCGCAGGAAAAGACATTTATATCTTTTTTTTTCTTTCCTGGAGATGACTCAATCCATTATATCATAAATTAATTCTTACAAAGCGTATAAAACTCTTGTACCGAGAATATCTGACGCAATGCAAAATAAAGACAACTCAAATCTGCCGCTTCGATAAAATATAAAAGTTATTACAAATAAATTACTACTATATACAAATACAAAACAATCCAAAAAACCAATTCATTCTCAAAACAAAGAAAAACCAAAATAATTCAATTATTCCAATCGGCGTATCGCATTACCGCCATTACCTCGAACAAATTCTAATTACAGACAGAATCAAACCCATCTCCCCGCCTCTATTTTACATCGCTCACCGGAAATCGATATCGGCTCTCGTTTACTCCGCCCGACCAAAAAGACACCACACCAGGCGCTGAATATTCCTCGTACAAATACATCCTCGCCCAGGCCACTGACTATTTATGCGGCTTCTATATATCTCAGCGAACCTCCGTACCTCTCCCTCGCACCGATGACATTAGAATCCGGAATGAATCGTCCCAAATTTATATGATCGGCCGCGCGCGTCGTTTAAAATTCTTGACGCGCGCCGCGCGCGCTATTATTGCAGCCGCGGTAGCCGTATCCCCGAAAAAGACAGCTTGCCTCTCAGGCGCTCCTTTTTTTACGCGGTGCATTTGACGTGTGCGGGAGGGGCTCAATAATTCGTGATTCGCGGAGCTTCTGGACGTCATTGGCAGTGATTTAGGGAAGGATTGGCCTGTTGTGGCGAATGATTTATTAGCGGACGCTTCCGTTTGAGTCAAACGCGTAGCGAGCGATTTTTAATGCGGGGGCTTGATTTTAATGCGGAGAGTTTTTTCTTAGAATGGATGTGGCTATTTGGATGTTACTGAGAATGGTTCTGCGAGTTAATTAAATGTATTCTGGAGAAAGTTGTTAAAAGGTTAGCCGTGGGCTGCATGCTCGCTTATAGAACACTTGTACGCGTTATTTTGGTTGACAAACTCGGGCTGTATTTACCGCGTTTATATAACGATAATCCATAACGTTCAATTATTCATCTATAGCTGCTGTTATACTCCAGTTGCCAAAGCAGGCGCTCAAACCATAATACACACCGTATTTTTAGAAAACAATTTAAAACCAATAATCCCCGTTTTCCCAAACAAATCAGAAAACGATAATCTCCGGAGAATCGCTCGCCGCTTTCTCCGCGAAAAACACCATAAATCATCGCCCACCGAAAAACAATCAATACCCCTCCAAAACCGCTCGATCCCCAGTCAAACCACAACCACCTAACGCTCTCATTTTTCTCTGTTCCAGGTACGTACCCACATCGACATGCCACACAGAAGGGAAAATCGGCAGCCGTACGGTAAAACCGACAGAGGCGCCAGCGGCTCGCACCTCGAGATCCTCTAATTAGAAAAAACAATCACGCCAGAAAAACGGCGTTTAGCCGCTCGCTCGTGTAAATTAATTCACCGTTCGAAGCGTTTCCTTCGGCCAGCTCTCGGGAACAGCGATACGCATCAGTTTGACGATAGGCGCGGGCGGTAGTCCACTGGTTTCGTGGAAGCGAGGTGTGAATAGGCCGCAAGCCAGCCTCTTTCTGTATAATAACGATGAGGACAGGCGTTTTGTGGATATGTGTATAGCCAAGCCCCCCCAGGCTGGATGCGCGCGTGTCCCGGATATTTCTCCTTGGGCATACTTAATGTGTAGGCAGGTTGGACTGCCGGTTTAAGCGCGAAAAAGACTTATTATGCCGCGTTGATTATATTGCGGTGAATTTATGGGCGCGGGATTAATTTTTGATTGGGATGGATAAGAAAGAGGTGGTGTGAGACGTGGAGAGAGTGAGAGATGCGTGCGAGGAGGGAGAGGACAACGGGATTTTTTTGACGGTGGGGATATGAGGTGGTTTTGCTTAATTATTTTGGGAAAATTTGGGGATTGTGTAGAGGTTTGATTTTGTGAGAAAAAAGATTTTTTTTATTTTAGAGAAGTTCAAGAGAGACTGCTGATGTAAAATAAGATTTAATATTGGATATTGGAAGAATTGATTTCATTTTAATAATTGAGAAGATAACTTGTCAGAAGGTACTGCACATATCAATTTTACATATGTAAAAATAAAAAATACATTCGGACAATTGGAAACGGTTCAATATTTTGTTAAAACGTGAATGATTTATTTCCCACTGACACAATGAATTTTCGACGGATGAATATTTAACGCAATCGCAGCGAAAGATAAACGTTACATATTATTTATAAACGAGAATATCGCTAGTAACCCAATTTTCAACAATATAAAACTAAATTTAAATTCCCGATTTTTCATCATGTCAGTGTCCCGCATAAAATATCAAGTCCATATAACAGACGTCGAAATCCGTCGCATAAATCACACCGATAATTCCCGATCGATTCCGTCACGGTACCCTCCCCCTTCACTTCCAAAACCCATTTTAATTTCATCCCAAAATCAAACTCGCCTCTCCAACCAAACCTTCCCTATCATTAAACCCCTCAGAAAAATTCCCCAAAAAAGCCAGCCCACCCAACCTCACCTCCCAGCAGCAACTCGCAGCACAATGAACCCAGCAGTCTCCAGCCTTAATTCATTTTCCCGGCGACGTCCGTCTTGGCGTCGACGTTTCCCGGACGCGCGATCGCCGCGGAATTACGAAGACGCGCGCGCGATTGAATATGCATGTGCACAAGCGGCCGCCGGCGCATGTACAAACACACGCGGCGTTCCTTGAATTTCCGTCTAGTCGTCTTTGTGCGAGCGGCTCGGTGTAAATGGCCTCCTACGGCCTACATATCGCGTGCGTATACGCCGCGTGTGATCCGACGAACTCCGCTGTGGTATATATCGAACGATGTATTCGTGCCGCGTGGATTATTGGTCCGGGCTTCTAATGTCGCGATGCTCGAGCTTGCGGGCTTCGAATGCCGAGCGTCGAGGAGCTTGATTGTAATGTTGCTGTTTTAAGTATGCAGTTATCAAAGTACAATCTCGTCATATCTTTCTAAAGTAAGCCACCTATCAACCGAAAAATAACGAGCATAAACGTTCATCAGCCTCATTACAATTGCACATGCACTTCCGTCGCTCAGCCGTCGCATGCTGCATTAACGAGCTGTTCTATCCGTCGCTCACCTCCTCCCTCAAGACACTCCTCACAGGAAGATCCGCGCTAATATACATCACTACGCACTCCGGAACGCGAAACGCAACGACGTCTTTAGATAAACGAGCCTCGTCGAACATCGGATAAGATCGGGAACTATACACACACACACACCCACACGGAGCTTTCCGCGTGGTGTTTGCTCTGCACTCGGAGGCGATAGAAAAAAAAAATCTCGGGGTGTCTGGGACTGCCGATGGAGGCGGGAGATAGACGCGTGCTGTGGGTTATTATTGCCCCGGAAAAACGGGCCGCTTTTTTTCATGTGCCGCCGCGGCGAGGTGATATATATTCTCTGTTTAAAACCTAGCTGGGAGGTGCAGCATAGTAGTTTTATTCAAGCTACAGTATACGCACCCCCACGGAGGTCTTTACCTTTTTTTTTAAGTGCGGGCGTAAATTACCTTTTTATTGCCTCGCTCTCGCTGTGTTGGGGGTTTTTAAGGGAATAAGCGCCTGGACGAATTAGGAGGTCTGAGTGATGGGCCCGAGGTGGCGCAGGTACTAGAGTCTGTATATAGAGGCGATAGTGTGGTCGGATCTTTGATTGCCGCTGCGCTTGTTTGGGTTGAGAGCGATTAGGTTGGAGGTTTTAGGGGGTTTTCGGTGATGTTTGGATGGTGATAATGGGGAGATAGGGGCACGTTTTAAGAGTGGGTGAGGGAGATAAGGATTTGAAAATGGAACAGGAAGTGTTTTCTATAACAATTTTTGTAATTTTGGTTTTAAGGGAGCGCGTTGGGCTTGAAATTAGATGGACCTTAATCAGGGTTTAACTGTGTTGCCGTATTATTAATATGATTGTGGCTGTTAGTTAGCTTTTAATTAGACCCTAAGTAACGAAATTTTAACTTGATTTTCTATTCGAGCATCTATTATTACATACAAAAATGTAAACGTCCTACATACTCGTATTTTCATATAAAAATTTTCGATATTTTTATCTCGACGGCTCTTCGAACGTACAAATATTAAAAAACCCATCCCGCCCCAACTCTTTTATTTCCATAATACAACATCGAAAACAGCGTAGCAAAAAAAAGAACCAAAGCCCGATTTTCATCAAACAAATATGAACCACAACCAGAGCACCATCGCACGCTCGCAACTCAAAAAAGAAGTAGAAAAAAAAGCGTGACACGAGCCACAGAGCGAGTTATATATCTCGGGCAGGTACGCGTATAAACGAGTGGTTGCTAGTTATTACGTGACGTCACGTACCGGTAGTCACGTGATCAATTTAACGCTGTTTACAGTCGCAATGCGGTTAGGCAGAGCGAGAGAGAGCCAGCGAGAGAGAAGTTAGTTAAAACTTTTGAATTCGATTTTCCGCGCACGTAGGACGCCCACGCGCTCGCTCTCGCTTTTCGGCCTTTTCGCCAAAATTGGGGCTTCCTCTCGAACTTGCCTCGCGGCGCTATAACCCCCCCGGCAGTTCCGCTCATCAATCTTTATTTTCTTTTTTTTTTCGACGTGGGCGGGACAGGGCAGGGCGAGTTATTTGAAAATTCGGAAAATACTGTATCGCCGCGCCGGGAAAGTGGAGCATTGCAAAATTAAATTTCTGCCTTGGATTCGATTAAAAAAAGAACGAGGGGCCTCGCCTGTACAAAAGCGAAATAACGAGAGCTGGTTCCAGCTGATCGGGTTCGCTAAACGTCCTGTAAGCTGCGACAAAGCCACTTTTTTCCCTCTCGACAATCCAAACTCGTCCTCCGATGACAATCGCCGATAACGACTAAGAAAAATAAAGCGCCACGCTAATCCCCCCGCGCGCTCCGCGTCCGAATAAAAAGGAAACAGACGTTTACAATCCCGGGAGCATCGGCGAGGGATCAGAGCGCCGGGAAAAAGGGTTGGATTTATATATACACTTTTTCTTTTCTACGACTGCGTCCTTTCTTCGATTCGGCTCTAATCTCTCGATCTTGCCGGAGCGTTTTTCCGGCTTGCCGGCTCCGAATGAGACAAGCGGATACTCAAAGAGCAGCTCGCCCGGTCCTAAGGTGTGTTCCTAGATGTAAAACTCGCGCAGGGGGCTTTTTATTGTCGTAGAAGGGGGAGAAAGTCTCGCGGAAGGATTCGATTGCGCATGGCGATAAAATCGCGAGAAGGGAAAGATATAGTTCTGGAGACGGTTGGCTCCTTTCTTTTCCTGCGTTTCCTGTTTGCAGGAACAGGTGCGAGCGTGGCTGATGCAGGCGCGGCTCGAATTTTCTCAGCGTTAGCTCGCTGTATCTTTTACGGGAATCGTTGGAAGAGTGTGGTTATAAAATTCGAAATGCTGTATAAGTGCGAAAAATTTTAATGGCATCATCAAGCCCATGAAACCGTATACTTATCGGTCACTTCATTCACGACGATTAAACCTTCTTTTTTTAGCCTACCCAGTGCATCTTGACGCGCTGCACTGTTTACCTTAAATCACCCGTAAAATAATAACATTCACCAAAAGGAAGAAAAAAGTAATCGAGCGCACGCGCGCTCAGCTCGATCACAATCATCGACAATTTCTCAATCCTTGCAGCAGAGAGGAACCGTATATACACACACAGACCGCTGCACTCCCGACGAAAATAGCCATACGCGCGGCGCCGCATCCTTTAAAGCCGATGAGTATCGTCCGAGAAATTTTCGCCTTATTCTCGCCTCTCTCACGACTCTCGGGCGCGAGAAAAAAAAGCGACGGCAAGCGAGAAAGGAGTTTCTCATCTTATGCGCTCGCGCGGACAGGAGAGAGAGAAAAAGGGAAGGGCCCCGGGATTACGTAAAAAAGGTTAAGTCGAAGGGGATTGCGTATCGCGGGCCAGATGGCAGGCGGCAGCGCGAGCGTCTCCCGAGGGATACGCAAGAGCAGAGGCGCTTGGCTGGCTCTCCTCCTCTGGTGTATCTCTCTGTCTCTTTCGTGCGTCTTTGAAAGACGAGGAGGTGGTGGAAGAGGTAAGAGAGATGAAGGGAGGGTTCACAATGGAGAAGGTGGATTGGGTTGAGGATTGTGGAGTTGAGATTGTTGATGGTGTTTTGAGTATCTGCTGATGCTCGTTTTGATGAATGTTTTAGTAAGTGTTGATAAGAGATGGTTGAATTTGGGAGAGGTGATAAAGGAGAAAAATTTAACAAGTGATTTTGTTTAAACAAATATTTTCGTTAATTTACACCATTAACTGTACTATTCCATCACGTTGATAAATAATTTATCAGCAAACCAAAAATATCAACAATATCCATCTTAATCAACAAACTTACATCTCACCATCAGCATCTACTCTTTCAATCCTCAAATCTCCAGCCCGGCCAAGCCCACCTCACAGCCACCTTAACCTGCGCAGGTATATGCAGCTCTCGGCTCTCGGCTCCCATCCCATCTCTCTCTATACACACACGTATATACACTCTCGGCTATCGTATCCCCTATCTCTCGGGCGCACGGGAGAGGCTTGGATTTCCAAAGACGAAAAAAGGGTGCACGCGTCCCTTTCAGAGCGCGCCTCTCTCGCTCTCGTCAATAGGGGATCCGCCGAAATTTCTCTCTCGCTCGTCTTCGTGTGGATTTCTCGGAGGCTTTTGTGCCGCGCGATTGGGAAGGGCTTTCTGGCTGATGCGATATTCGTGGAGTTGGGATGGTGGATTTTGGATTAATGATTTTTCGGAGCGGTTGGGCTTTTGTGTTTTATGAGGAGATTATTGTGGAAAGATGAGGTGTGATTAGGTGCTGTAGAGTTATGATGATTTTGACTTTGGAGGAACGTTGTGTAAGGTGTAACTTGCTAGGGACTTATTAATTTGAATATTACATTAATTTAAATGGCTTACTGTTTATTTTTAATTGCCCGTTACACTCTCCTCATGCATATTTCATGCGACTCGAACGTTTTATCGTAAAATTCTTTCCATATTTTAAGACCCTCGAAAATGATGGATTACTTTATCACTAATTCGTGCTCATTTAACCATCACCGCTCATCAGACTAACCAAACCCCCCCAATAAAACATTCATACTCAATCGAACGCCAATAACCCACAAACACCCTTAAAAAATCAAAACTCCTCACTGCAATCACCAAAGCCACAAACCTCTAATTACCCATCTCCTCACTCCTGCAAATCACCACCTCCGATCAATCATATCACTCCAGCTCGCAATCCATACCAGCATCTCCGCTCTTAATCCAGCCAATCGCCCTCCCTCACAGCTGCCTCACCCCCTAATCACGCGCCCACCCTCCCAGAAGAAGCCAAGAAAAAAGCCGCCCTCCTCCCAAATCCTAAAAAGCCATATTACGCGCAAAAGATCGGCCAGGAGCGATCTTAAGCCCTGTGAGAGCTCGCAGGCGAGATTTCCCCGGCTCTATCGGCGCGTTATCTGCCGGCAATCTCCCGGCTCTCTTTCGTGAAGCTGAGGGAGAGGAAAAAAGGTGGCCCGCGCGCCGCCGCCTCGTTAATCCATTCTTCTCTCGTCGATTTTTACGCGATCTCGCGTTTCGCCGCCGATATAAATCACACGACTTCTCGAACTCGCCGTGTGTATATGTATATACGTATACGCGCACCCTTTGAAGGAAAAAAGGAGACCCGGGCGAGAGAGAGAGAGAGAGAGAGAGAAGGTATAGAGGACGCCCTTGAAAATCGCTGCAGCGCTCTTTGTCTTTCTCGCTTTACTCCCGCGCTCTCGCGCGCGAAACGTGAGTATATATGCGCAGAGTGCCACTCTCTCTCTCTCTCTCTCGGAGAGTCATCGCCGCGAGCGCCGTAATTTACGAAGCTATCATCCGAAGTGTATATATGCGTGCATGCAGATCTCTATGTGTGTACGTGGACCCTCGGCTTTTGTTACGAGAGAGGAGCCATTGTTTCGTTATGGGTTGATTTTCTTTTTATAATATTAGGGAGAGGCGCGAGGATGTTAAGGGGCTAGGTTGATTAAGGCGTTTTTACGCGTGTGGATACCTGGTGGCGAGCTGGAGAATGTGGAGCTTAGGATCGTGGGAAATGTGGTATCGAGTGTAGGAAATAAGTTGACGTATCAGAGGTGGAATTTACAGTGTTGAAGTAAATGCATAACAATAATTCAGACGTTTTAATTTTTTTTTTAAAGTCGCTTTATGCAAATTTCTCGCCATTGTCTTTAAGAGCAATAAAAAAATATAAAACTTATTCTTTACTGCATCTCCCGCGCGACTCCGCGAGCTGTATTTTCTTTTCTCCCGTTGTAAAGTAACATTTTCAGCGCGTAAAGAAAAAAGCGCTAAAATTTATTCAAGACCACGGCAATAGGAATGTTTAAAATCATATTCAACATTGCTAGGCTTTGCGTTTTCGAGTTTTATGGCTCGTAAATACGTTTTAAAGATCGCCGGCGCGCGCGCTAGCGCATCGCGCGATTATGATTTCGCCATGCTCCTTTTACAGCCTTTACAACGACGCTTTCAGTTGCTTATGAATAAAATTTTCATACTTAGAATTTGTTTATATATAGAATGTAACCGTAAATCACGATTGGTAATTGCGCCGGCTCGGTGCGCGATTGCGTAATTGAATATTATCAGCGGATGCTTAATTAATGAAGTATTAGAAAAACGTGGGGATTTAGTTATAAAGACGGTATTATCACGTAGTGTGGTTACTTTATGGAAAATTCTCTTGTTTTCACGGCGATTGCAAAAACAATTAAAATTCCAGGCAGAGTGTTTCGCAAATTGCTGGAAAGCAGCTTCGAAGCGCTGACTCACAATACCTAACCGAGCAAACTAAATAAAATTCCAAAAAATATTTACAAAACCATAAAAAATCAGATACCCAAAATCCAATCCAACCGTAAAACTGAACCATCCGAACCTGTCATCAAACGCATAAAAAGCTCAAAACTACACAAGACACCGCCGCGAACCCAAAAATCCCATAATTTTTACCGCTAATTCTCACAACATCGCCAGCGAAAAGAAAAAATCGTCCTTACACGCGCGCGTAAAGAGCGGCGCCTTTTATTAGCTCTAAAGCTCGCGTTCGAATTTTACAGCCTCGGATTAAGGCGCGGATTAGAAGCGCCTCCTGAAGGTATACAGCGGCGAAACTCGCGGCCGACTTATAGAGACGTAAACTCGGCAAGATACGAGCTGCGTCGTGCGTTTCGTAATCAAAAGTCGCGAGGTGAATCTTTTGCGTTGTGGTGTTTCTGTGGGTGAGGTGGGAATGATGGGGTGATGGGTTTGAGTTTTTGGTGTTTGTGTATGGATTTTTGGGTATTGTATAGAGTCAGGATTTTAAAATATTGAAAGCGTTTGACTATTTGCAAACAAATTCTTAGTCTTGACAGTCCCATCAGAACAATACAATCATCAAATAAAAAATACATTACAAAGAGTAAAAAAAAAAATTCTGCGAAGAATATTTATAGATTCCATAAGCATGACCAGCCGCGCGTCAAATAATCGTCGCCCTCTCTTTTATATGCGCGAACCCGAAGAGCACTCATTAAAAATTCATACCGCCGCGCGCCGCATCACTAATTCACAATTAGCCAGTACATCATTATTCATAAATTCCCGCAACAAAGTATCCACCCTCTCGTTCGTCTGCACACTTCCACCAAACAAAAATATTCAAAACAATACCAAGAAACGACAATCGCAAACATTCTCCCACATGGCTCCTTCAAAACAGAATCGATCCAAAAATTCCGCTCGACAGCGAACTTTCTTTTATCGCCACTCCTCGCGCTGCGCATAAATCAGAAGGAAAGCGAAAAAAGAAGAACAAGGCGGATTTGCCTAGAAGAGAAAAAAAAAAAGAAAAATTAGGTAACTCCCGAGCGCGATAAAGCTTATCCGCGGAAATCCGAAAGTAAAATCCCGGCAGCTCGCGATAAAGAAGCGCGGAAATCAGATTCCGCTAGAGGCTGGGCGACACGAAAATCAAAGTAAACACACGAAGAGAGAGGGATTCTGTAACTTTCGTATGAGAGAAAAAAGGGAGAGGTGAGAAACTTTTTTCTTGTCTCCATCTTTTCTGACTTAGCGTCCCTTTGCCGAATAAATCGGAGAGATGTTTGATGGAGGGGGAGGATCCGTGGCGACGATTGCAAGTAGATGAGACGAGGTGAGCTGGAGATACGAGGAGGGAGATGGGATAGGTGTGTTATGCG
>JAPYZA010001945.1:0-18922 GCA_030522685.1 Eupelmus azureus
GATTATTTTTAGACACGGCAATCACACACTTAGATAATAGATAAAATATGATAGATAAAAGATAATAGATGAAAGATAACAGATAATAGATAATAGATGGAAAATAATAGATAAAAGATGATAGATAAAAGATAATAGATGAAAGATAACAGATAATAGATAAAAGATAATAGATAAAAGATGATAGATAATAGATAATAGGTAATGTGTGTGTGCGCGCGTGCAAGTGTGTGTATTAATATATAAGTATTTTGTTATCAGTTTTACTCATATTTAAAACAGCGGGCAATAAAGTCCACTTTATTGCCCGCCGGTCTAAAAATGGTCACTTATCGCCCGCTTTTTTGCTCAATAAAACGCGAATAACGTGCCTGTGTTACATAAAATAGTTTTATTTTATTTAATAACCTGCAACTTTCATCCTTAATCCTTAATTACAAAATATATAATGATTTTGAACCGGGAGCGAAAGTGGTACTTTCGGCCAGGGTATGGTGAAAAATAGTTTTGTTTTTCATTTGGTTTCTAATAATACAGAATATTAATTATTAATATCTTTAACCATTCGTGATAATATGGGAATTAACTGGATTATTAATTACATGTTAATAATCTAGTTAATTCGTAATCAATAAAAATGATACGGTATGTGTTAGAGGCCAAGGATACGGTGATAGTGGCAGATGGGAATGAAAGCAAGCTCTCATTCTACTGAATTATGGTTTGACGAGATGTGCACGCATACTAGACGAACAGTTTCCTCGTTAAGTAAAGATCTAATCAGTATTTCTAAGAAATTATTATTCAACGAATTAATTTCCCAGATCTATGTTTCACACTACATTCATCTCATATAAATTGTTACCGCTAGAGCTTAGCTCAATGTCACTTGACTTGCGATCAAGGAAGTATGTTCCGTCTAACAATTTTGTCAGCAATACTACTACTGTCTAATATGGCAGGAAGTAATGCAGCAGAACCTATGGTGCAAACCCCGTTGGGCCGCATCAAGGGATCACTCATGCAGACGAGACTGAACAAAACCATCTATGCATTTCGAGGTGTGAGGTACGGAAAGTCAACCGAGGGTGAAAGGCGTTTTAAGGTGAGAATATTTAGCGTTTATTAGTTAGTCTAGATAGCTAGACTTTGAGACAAATACCTTAAAATAAGACCGATATATTATTTGTAACATTTTTTTTATCTTTAAATTTTTTATTGGCATACTATAAAAATTTAACCGAAATTTATCCGAAAATTATTATTAGCAAGCAGAACCCGTTGATTCTTGGTCCGACATTTTTGATGCTACATCAGAGGGCCCATCCTGCCCGATGCGAGAAGCTCCTGAGTGGACCAGTGAAGACTGTTTACGACTCAATGTTTATTCGACCAAGGTATGGTTCACTTTTATTATCTTTATTTTATTTTAATAAATTTATTACGGAAATTAATAAAATTTCAATAATTTATATTTGAGAACTGTAATTTTATTTCCTTTATACGATTAATTTAATAATTTCAACTGTAGCCAATAATAAAATTAATTTTAACTTTGATTCAGTTACCAAATTCTGAAGAAAAAGTGAACCGTCCTGTTATCGTGTTTTTCCATCCTGGTGGATTTTACGGTTTCTCTGGTCAAAGCTACGTTTTTGGGCCTCAATATTACCTTGATCAAGATATTGTTTTAGTGACAGTTAATTATAGGCTTCATACGCTAGGTAACAATATTATGAAAATTGAAGGCACATTTTGTAAGCAACTGAGTTTCAAAATTTTAGGTTTTATTAGCACTGGAGATGCTCGTGCCCCTGGTAATCTCGGTCTGAAGGACCAAGTTGAAGCTCTACGCTGGATCCAAAAGAACATTGCCGCATTCGGTGGTGATCCTAACTCTGTCACAATAACCGGCTACAGCGCTGGCTCTTGGAGTTGCATTCTTCACATGATGTCACCTATGTCCAAGGGTTTATTTCACCGCGTTATCGCCTCAAGTGGTTCACTTCTGATGCCTCAGCTAACTCCTGGGGGTCAGCCGCATTTGATTCTTAAGCATGCAAGTTTTGTGGGTTGTCCTACAGACAGTTTAGATGCATCGATTGAGTGTCTAAAGAAAGTACCTCACCAGAAATTAAGCGATTCACGGATGCAATTTGCGGTAAGTTATTTTATGTAACTGAAATGGTAAGCATAAAGTAAGCTTAATTTCCATACAGTTTACGTTATCCTAACTATTTAAATTTTTTATGCCATCCAATGAGACCCGAGTTGTTTAACTTTGACATTAACTTAAAGTCAAGATTAAATCTAAAAACACCGTCAAATTGTAAGGAAAATGAATAAAGCTATTATTTGTTTAATATATATGTAGGAATGGTACGCTGAACCAATTTTAGTCTGGAGTCCAGTTGTAGAGCCGGAAGTACCCGGGGTAGAAAGATTTCTGACAGCGGATCCAATAGACTTACTAAGAACTAAGAACTTCCAACACGTACCCGTAATTATTGGCATGACAAAAGATGAATTAGCTGGCGTGACACGTCGTACGTTCAATTTTTATGAGGATATAATTTCAAAAATTTTTCATATGATAGAATTAGAATTATTTTTAATACTATTAATAAATCAATTGATTAAAAAACAAAATATCTTATAAGAAAATATCATTTTTTAGCTGCTACCGAAAAAGCTTTAAAAGGTAATGATGCTATTTTCCGAAACACAAGTGAAAATTGGGAAACTGCAGCACCTATTATCTGTTGGTACGAGCGTGGTACTGAACGCTCTAAACAAATAAGCCGAGAATTGAAAAAGTTTTACTTCAATGACGAGCCAATTACCGTACAAAATGCTAAAAAGCTTGGATTTGTAAGTATTTTTCTTGAAAAAGAAAAATTTTAATGTAATAATAAATGTTTCAATGAATACAGATATATGCAGATCTGATTGGAGTCCCAGTGCATCGTTTAACAAAACTCTTAGCCGAAAATTCTCAAGCCCCTGTTTACAGCTACATATTCAACTACCAAGGCCGACATAGTTTTCATCACTGGAGTGACACAAAGAAGCCTTTCGGTAAGACCACCTTAATAAGCAATTACTTTAATTAATCACCCAAATAATGTATTTATTATTGCGTAGGAGTTGTGCATCATGACGATCTGCAGTACTTATTCTATATGTCATTCATATTCCCGCTTCTCAAGGAGAGTGATCCTGAAATTCCCATGGTTGAAAAAATGACGGCGATGTGGACGAATTTTGCCAAAACAGGCGAGCCGATACCAAAGAATAACAAGGAATTTGAAGGCGTCTCTTGGGCGGCATACACGCTGAAAGATAAAAAATATTTGGAAATCGAGGAGAAGCTGACTCTGAAAAGTGGATTACCGAGCATTTTAGCTGAAAGGTATGCTCTTTGGGAAAAGTTGTTTCCTCTGTCACCCGTTACTTTGAACCATACTAATTAGTATTTGTACATAAATCTTATAAACTAATAAAGACCTTCGTGATTTGTTTTATTCGTAATACTGTTTATTAATTTACTATAATGCATACACGATACTACAATTAAATTAATTAACAAGGATTTCTTAAATATCAACTTAACTACAGACATGACAAATATTTATTTTTCTGCAAGAGTCGATTTATATGTAAAATAATAACATGATTTTTCTTCATAACCTAGTTTTAATTAATAATATTTAAATATTAATCTAAATATTAATTTTAGAGAATTAAAAAAAATTTATGAATTCAAACAGTATATTTCAGTAGTTATTGAATTTGTATTCTATGCTTAATTTTAGAAATATTATTTATTTAATAAACAAAACATATTATTGTGCCATTATCTCCAATCAGTAGCGCAACCAATCCACAATTTCTCAAAAATAACAATAATTAAAGATGAAGAAATTATTCTGCCTTGTCTCAGTCAGTAATCATGTGATAATATATCGTTCGCTCTCAATGATAATTAGCTACTTGAAGGCAAAGTCGACTTACAACTTCACGATCGAACAAATAATGCGAACTCCTTTTGATCGCATCAAGGTTTAACTCCTTATGATCGCGGCAAGTTCTCTAATGCAGGCAAGACTGAACAAGACTATCTATACTCTTTGAACCCTAAGGTATGTTAAGTCACCCAAGGGGGAGAAATGATTCTCTGATGAAGTATAAAAATTGATATGCTATGTTATAAATTTACGTTCGATAAATCAATGAAAATTAACTAGGGTTAACAATGCACATTTCATTTCGAGTCGCACATTTCATGTCGGTCAACGTGATGACGCGTGCATTCTTCTTCTTATTCGCCTGATCCATGACATAGTTTCTTTTTTTATTTTCCTTGTGCAATTTCAACAACTATTGAACGATAGTTTAGTTAAAAAAAGTTTTAGTTAGAATTAGTTTGATATACACATACAAACGTACAAGGAAAATATTTTAAAAAATGTTAAAATAAATGTCGCAATAAATACTTGCGTTTTGCAATATTCACTAATTAACATACTTTTGTTTAATCTGGAACTTATTTTAACGCCTATGTTTATCATATTACATAATTCAATAATAACTAAGTAGCTAATAATTAATCTCATTTGGAGAAATCATTTTTCGAAAAATTGAAATAAGTATTACAATAATCGACGTCTTGGATGTCATATACATGAAGGACCAAAGACAGGAGTCCACTGCATAAATTCTGCATAAATAGGGCGAGGTTAGCAAGGACTGTTTGCAACTCAAAGTTTACACCAGTAAGATATCATTGACATTTTTGTTTTGATTGTTCTTTTATATATAAACACGGTACCAATTTACGTCACGATAATAAAATGCGGGATTCCCGAGTAATTTTCCTTATATGTTCAACGTTTTAATTTCAATGTGATAATAGACTGTACTTCATATTCAGTTTTTTAACTCTTTAAAAACACAAATATTAATATTATTCGTTGATCTACAGGATACAGGCAGAGTTTTTATATTATTTACAAACAAAATTATATTATTCCTTAGTTAAAGCGTAAGCCGTAAATAATATCTAGTTAGTCCGAATAATTATTAGCGATTGTTTTCTTTAAATTATTGAGAAAAAATGTAAATTGCCTGTCTTTTTTTTAACCGATAGTAGTCAGTATTTTTGGATTTTCGAAAATTCTTTACAGATTTTTGATAAATAAAAGTAAAAATTCATGTATTTAGGAAACAGTTTCCATTTTCTTTTTTTATTGAATATAGTATTTTTTTCCAAATTTTTGCTCATTATTTGTTTGCATATAGGCAAATCACAGTATATTTTATTTTATTGCCGTCGCCCGGTTTGATCACATTTTTTGGGCGCGGTTAATATTTTATGCACTTTTGCATACAACTTTCCTATAACTAAAACCACATCCGGTGATAACATTAATCCTTTTAATAACCTTATTTTAACAGATTGAATTTGCTTAGATATAATCATATGATGAAATAAAACATCATATAATTTTTCCTTAATGTGTTCACCGATATGTGAAAGATTACCTAATCAGTGACTCATATATTTAAACGACGATTAGTTATTTCTCAAGTCTATAAATAAACATTGATTTATTTACTTTATTCAATATTCTAATTACTTCGTATTAGAAGCAAATATTTGAGATATATTATAATGTATAGTTATTCAAAATGTCAAGAAATGTAATTTAAAAAAATATTCAAAACATACAACAAGATTGCAACACTTAAAAATTATTCGCCTAAGGATAGAATGCGCAGTTTCAAATTTCTTAAAAAGAACAATTTTGGCAAATAAAAACTAAATCTTATTCATAAAAATTTACATTTCGTAGAAATCTCACCTATCTACTGCTGCCTGCCTATATAAAAGCAATCCGTTCACGAATAATTACAGTGTAGCATAAGTTACCACACGACTGAGCCGTCATGACGCTCAATCTTCAATCAATGTTTACAATGTCATTACTGCTGTTTGCTCTTGCAACATTCAGCTACGCGACGGAGCCCCTGGTGCAGACTCCACTTGGTCGCGTCAAGGGTTCGCTTATGCAGACGAGGCTTAACAGGACAATCTATGCCTTCCGAGGATTAAGATACGGAAAGTCAACCGAGGGTGAAAGGCGTTTCAAGGTATAAGATATTTGAATTTTTTATTGATGCGTGAGAAGTAAGGTTTTAAAATAAGATGTCTTTGATAATACATACGACAGTTGATATAACTATTTAAGGTTGACGTTATAGGTTTGAATTTCATTTACATCAATCAGCGATAAGGAAAAGACGAGACATGTATTGCAAGATGAGTCTGTTTGATTTAATAACTGTGCCTGTTTGCGTGCGGTTTATATTTCGTTTCATCAGTCATATAACTTTCATAGACCTTATCGCGCTTATTTATAACTTTGTCGAGGAAAAAATAAAAAAAATAAAAAAAATATAGAATTGAAAACTACAATAATTGTTGTTTAACATGAATATGAAGAGATTTATGTCACATTATTATGAGTTAAAGCTTTATTTACACAGATTTTGAATGAGACAAATTTATAGTATATAAGTCATTGTAACTAAACACACTCCTTGTTTACTTTCTTTAATCTTGTATAATATTTATTGATTGCGTTAATAACATTTTATAATTTTTAAATTCAATAAAAATTTTAATAACCAAATATCTGAGTTATATATAAATTATTGTTGACTTTAAATCTATTTTATAAACTCTTGGCTCAGAATATTTTATTGTTTATTTTGATTATAAATGCAATTTTGCTTACTAATAAAAAAACGTTATAATTTGGTCTTAAATGCTGTATCTAATGTAGTTAAGATATTTAGTAATTGTCTATTGATTACAGATGAGTGTTAAAAATATCTTGTTCTTCATAGAAATAGTACCTTAGGGCGAAAGACTTGATTTTTCCACCAATATTGTATAAAAATTAGAGTACAGTAATTTAGAAATTCTAAAGAGATAGAAAAGTTTATAAATTTAGAAATATGTAGTCAATGTTTATTTTAAAAAATTTTATTAAATAATGATCTCATTAACTTGTGTAAAAAAAAAGATTTTAAGTTGGACTTGTGTAAAAAAAAAAAAAAATAGATCCCTAATTTTGAGAAACTTACATTTCATCAAATTTTTTATTTTCAGCAAGCAGAACCCATCGATCCGTGGAACGATGTCTTTGACGCCTCTAAAGAAGGTCCATCTTGCCCTAGACCCGGGTTAAAAAGAGCAATGACCACCGAGGATTGTTTACGGCTTAACGTTTATTCAACCAAAGTAAGTCTGCCTAATGTGAATAGTATTCTTGAATCATATTATGTTTTAAGTAGATAAGTTAAAGTTTGGTAAGACGTACTTCGTTATGTAGTTATGGCCACTGGCTTAAAAATAGAAAGCCAATATCACAGTATAATTTTTCATTATACTATTATGAAAATAGTGTGTAATACTTCTTTTTAGACTACAAGATAAACTTTAGTTTTAATTGTTAAACTATACTTACTTTCAATTTTGTTTTTTATCTAGTTACCAGATTCTAAAGATAAAGTTAAACGTCCAGTTATTGTATTTTTCCACCCTGGTGGTTTCTATGGCTTTTCCGGACAAAGTTTTATGTTTGGACCCCAGTATTATCTTGATAAAGACATCGTTTTAGTTACAGTTAATTACAGACTCGCTACACTAGGTAAATATTCCTATTATGAACGAAAATGTTTATACGTACATCATGACCAAAGTGATTTGATTTCGGCTAATCAAGTACAAATAAATTTTATTGAAAAATTGTTTTAATTTTATTTATTTTTTGTAACACAAGTACGATTTTGCTTGCAAACGTACACGTTATCGGCTCATGTTAGCTCACCTTCGACTCATTCTGCAATTTTTTCACTCGGCTTAAAAAAGTCTATTTGGCGACACTGGTACACAATATACTATTTGTTTTGTTTTACAATTAGCACCTTAACAAAAATAAATTAATTTTTTTTCTTTCTTTAATTACTAATAGCATAAATTAATCAAAACGTCTCGGTTATTCATTACGTATGTAATAAATAAAATTATTTTTTCATGTTTCATACAATAAATTTCAACGAATTCATAATTTCGCAGGATTCATAGCCACTGGAGATGCTCGTGCTCCAGGTAACCTTGGCCTCAAAGACCAGGTCGAGGCTCTCCGCTGGATCCAGAAGAACATTGCGGCATTCGGCGGGGATCCCAACTCCGTAACCCTAACAGGATACAGCGCCGGTAGTTGGAGCAACATCCTCCATATGATATCGCCCATGTCCAAGGGTCTATTCCATCGCGTGATCGCCTCGAGTGGCACACCTATTAATCTCGAAGGGCATTTGCCTACGGAACAAAAACATTTAGTTATTAAGCAAGCTAGCTTCGTAGGTTGTCCCACCGATAATCTCGATGCGGCTTTTAAATGTCTAAAGACGGTGCCACATAAGGAACTGGCCAATAGCCTTCCGAAATTTAGAGTGAGTTCAAATGCTTATATCAAATTTAAAGAACATCTGTTTTGGAGCAGATGGTTCATCTGTTATCTATTAGTTATGATTAAAATTTTGTTTATATTTATCTGCAGGAGTGGTATAGCAATCCATTTCTTATTTGGTCTCCGATTGTTGAACCCGAAATACCCGGAGTAGAAAGATTTCTTCCAGCTCAACCTGCAGATCTGATCCGTGCGACAAAAATCCATGAGGTTCCGCTCATCATTGGCTTGACAAAAGACGAGTTTTCCAGCGCTTACTTACGTAAATAAATGTTTTTCTCTCAGCAAATTATTTGGGAAATATCTTTTACGATGAATTTTCGATAACTGAGATTTTTTGTGTAGCTTACCATGAAAAAGCTCTAAAGGGTGAGGACAAATTTTTCCGCGATCTTGACAAGCAATGGGATATTGCTCTGCCTGTTCTCATCAATTTTAATCGTTGCTGCAGCGAGCACTCGACGAAGATAAGCCAGGAACTACGCAAGGCCTACCTGGGTAATGAAACTCCCAGCGTTAAAAATATCAATGTTCTTCTAAAGGTAACCACTTGAGATCTAAAAAATTCAAACTCAAAAAATGAATTTTAAAAATCAAATTGTTTGTGTAATGATAGCTATTTTGGGATTCCTTCCATTACAATGTGCACCGCACTACTCAACTTATCGCCCAGAATTCTAAGGCCCCTGTCTACAGCTACAAATTCACTTATCAGGGACGCTACAGTTTCGCTGTCTGGAACGATACCAAAAAACCGTATGGTGAGTGAGAATTGATTCACTAGAAGCAGTTAATAGTATCAGTAAATTTATAAAACTCTTTTTTTTGTTTAGGAGTCGTTCATCATGACGATCTTCAGTACCTTTACGAAATGAGTTGGATAGTTCCTATTCTTAAGGCGAGTGATCCGGAAATCGATATGGTCGAGAAAATGACGACAATGTGGTCACATTTTGCCAAGACTGGTGTGCCAATACCGAGCGACGACCATAAATTCGAAGGCGTCAAATGGGAACGTTTAACAGCAGAAAATGATGTCTATTTGGATATAGGTAATGAATCGATAATGAAGAGCTCGAATCCAGGAGACTTTACGCTTTGGGAAAGGTTGTTTCCTTTACCACCCATTTCGACATGATATGAACACTAATTAAAAATGTTGTATGTACAAAAGTTTACAGTTTAAGTATAATGCCTATTAAATAGGTCATAACAATGGTGATAAATTAATACTTTATTATTGATAACATACAATTATAATTTAAAATAAATTATAAATTGTTTCTGCCTATAATATCCTAAGTTTCTTTATATAAAAAAATTGGAAATATAAAAATTAATAAAGGACATTTTTATAAATATATTTAAAAAAAATTTTATTTCTTTAAAAATTTTTGTAAAATATAGGTAAAGCAATAATTGTCTAACGAATTAAAATTGACTAATTTTCCCCCTTCCACGAGTACAATATATAAATAGTTTATTCCAACAAATATATCCTCGAAATAAGTTTATTACATATTTGCAAAATATAAATTTTCAGATGTTTTTTATATACTATCTTTTGCAAATAAAAAAAATAACTCTGATCGTGTTTCAAGAAGGCGGTGTTAAAACACGATAAAACGTTAAAACGTGATAAAAATCAAGTGGATCTTATTTTAATTTCAACATACACAGTATAACTTTTTTTAAAATTCAAATATTTGCAGTCTTTCAATGTAAAATAAAATTTCATATATCGACTATGATTACTTAGAATTTCATTTCACATTCGCAAAAAGAACTGCAAACTTTCCTCAAATTCCACGAATACTCATCAGATAAAAGAGTAGCGAACAAATTATATGTGTCATAGTGCGATGCGCGGTCGAACAGTTAACATGGTATACAGTATGAAACCATTCTTAATATCTTTCTTGTTAATCTGTTGCTTGGCGGCTTACTGTCAAGGGATGGAGCCAATGGTACAAACGCCATTAGGCAAAATTAAGGGTTCACTTATGAAAACCAGACTGAATAATACCATTTATGCTTTTCGTGGAGTGAGATATGGAAAGTCGCCCGTCGGTGAGAGGCGTTTTAAGGTACGAAAAATTTTCAGCTTTTAATAATTGTTAAAAACTATTACACCGACAGGTTTAATAAATTGCTAAGTCTGGATAAAGATGCTAGATTTGTCGTACTTTAAGTTTCTAGATGAAAATAAATTATTGTATTTTTTGTCAAATATAAATTTTTGTCAATGTATATCATTCTTAGATAAGATTTAGAATTTTTGAATAACATGATATTTACAAACATTAGTTGGCCTTTAATCAATATTAATGATTTTCTGTTGTTTAATGAAATGAAGTAAATGAAGTTTGTATTTTTGAACCGATTCACGTGTACAGATAAGCAAAGTTTGACTTGCTTACAAATTCAGGATATTTACCTTGTTCTTGTTTTATTTTCTATTTACTTACATTCTAAAAAGAAATAATACAATTCTAAATAGTGCCGGTCTAAAAAAAATTCTAATTTTAATTATTTCTGCAATTAAATTAGAAAGCAGATCTTAAGATATGTGGAGAAAGAATTTTATATATTGACTGCTGATTATATCCACTCGATCAACATCTTTTTATTGTTTGAGCAATTGGTTTAAATCGCATTTTGCACGCGGGAAAGTTATCTTTAGTATAGATAGCTTTTAATGTTTTATTTAAATTTGCAGTAAATTTTCTATTTACCTTCTTAAGTAAAACAAAAAAATGTTGATTACTTTATTTTAATATCAAAATAAAACCAATCGAGTCAAATGAACTAATATAATAGGTCGAAGCTAAAATTAGAGCTATACTTACATATACATATATATTGATAAATTTAAAATATTGTGAAACTCACCTTATTGTAGAAAAAGCAAAGACTAATTTATTTCTCAATTTTAACCATATCCTTTCCCGAGCATTTTTTTAGGCACCGGAACCTGTCGATCCGTGGACTGAGGTCTTTGATGCTACTAAAGAGGGACCGTCTTGTCCCCTACCAGCGGCACCTGAGTTTACCAGCGAGGATTGTCTTAGGCTGAATGTATACGCTAATAAGGCATGATAATTTCTATCTTACATTATTTCAAAAAAATAGAAATATTATTTTATTACTATTGTAATATTTTTATTTTGTAACAGTGATCCCTCTAAAATATTTTACCCGTGTTATATTTTTTCTTACTTTCATATTATTATAGCTTCCAGATTCTAAAAATCACGTTAAACGGCCGGTGATTGTATTTTTCCATCCTGGTGGTTTCTATGGTTTTTCTGCACAAAGCTATGTTTTCGGACCTGAATATTATCTTGATAAAGACATAGTTTTAGTTACAGTCAACTATAGACTTGCTACTATAGGTAATTTAAAAAATAATTAAAATTAACATATTAATTAATATAAGATAGAACAATCAAAGCTTATAAAATATTTATTCATAATCGAATATTATTTTAGGCTTCATAGCAACTGGTGATGCCCGCGCACCTGGTAATAATGGCCTCAAAGATCAGGTCATTGCTCTTCGCTGGATCCAAAAGAATATCGCCGCGTTCGGTGGTGACCCTAACTCGGTCACTATAACAGGTTACAGCGCTGGCTCTTGGAGCGTCATCCTCCATATGCTATCACCCATGTCTAAGGGTTTGTTTCATCGAGCCATCGCTTCTAGTGGCACCCCGATTAATCTTGAGAAACATCTACCAACTCAGCAAAGAGATTTGATTATCAAACAAGCAAAATATGTCGGGTGTCCTACGAATAACATCGATGCGGCTATTGATTGTTTGAAATCAGTGCCACACCAGAAGCTGTCTGATTCCATTAGCAAATTTTCGGTGATATAAGATATACTTTAACTAAATTTTATCTTTGAGTCAAAAATATTATTCTTATAATTTGCTCTTATTAATTTTTTAATAAGAATATTTAATTTACCTCTAGGAATGGTACGAGCATTCAATGCTAATTTGGTCTCCCGTTGTTGAACCTGAAGTAGCTGGAGTCGAAAGATTCCTCACAGACCAACCTATAAATTTAATTCGAGAAAAAAAAATTCATGAAGTTCCCCTTATTATCGGAATGACAAAAGACGAATTTGCGAGCGCATATACAGGTAGCTGCATTCTTCCTATTATCAATTTAAATAAAAAAAAAGTTTTTTAACAAATACCAAATAACTCGACTCTTTTTACTTCGTTCAGCCCATATTGAGGAAGCTCAAAAGGGAAATAACACTTTCTTCCACGATCTTGACAAGCAGTGGGATGTAGCTCTGCCTTTGATCCTCAATTTTGACCGCTGTTGTAGTGATCACTCAACAAACATAAGCCACGCGGTGCGCAAGGCTTACTTGGGCAATAAGAAACCTGACCAAAAAAATATTGACATTTTCTTGAAGGTAAGAGACTTTTCGATATTCTAACAATAAGTGAAAAATAAATAGACTTATGATCAGTTTTATATTACATTTTAGCTTCATTGGGATTCTTTTGCCTACATTGTCCATTTAACAGCCCAGCTGATAGCTCAGAACTCACGAGCTCCCGTCTACAATTACCTATTTACCTATCAAGGGCGTTATAGTTTTTCTGTTTGGAGTGACAATAAAAAACCAGTCGGTAGGGACGAATTAATATACGCATATTTTATGCGGTGACTCGAAGATATAAAAACATTTTTTCCCTTTCCTTAAGGAGTCGTCCATCACGATGATTTGCAGTATCTCTTCACCATGGGGTGGATATTACCAGTTCTTAAAACAAGCGATCCAGAAATTCCAATGGTCGAAAGGATGACGACAATGTGGTCGTACTTTGCCAAAACGGGCGAGCCAATACCGAATTATGACGACAAATTCCAAGGCATCAAATGGGAGCCTTTTACGACAAAGAATGATAAATATTTAGATATAGGTAAAGAAATGGTATTGAAAAGCTGGAGTCCAGGAAAATTTGCTCTTTGGGAAAGGTTGTTTCCGTTGTTTCCAGTGTCGTCGACGTACTAACTCTGTTAAATATTCTAAGGGCGCAATTGTAAATTAAAATGGTAATTAATTAATTAATTAATTAATGGTAATTAATTAATTAATTAATTAATTACCATTTTATTAATTAATTAATGGTAATTAATTAATTAATTAATTAATGGTAATTAATTTAATTCAAGATCAACTGTGAATGTAATAGTTCATGCATCTGATTGACGAACTGTGGTAACGATGCAAAGAATTTTATCAAATAAACTTATAAAATCCATAAGTCTAATTTAATAAAAAATGTTTATTTTTGATCCATATAGTTTTATATAGTCATATTTTTCCTTATTAACATATTTTTAACATATCTTATTCCACTTGCACGATTTTCGTCTCGACATGTTAATTCAAATAATCTCCTTTCCTTATAAATGCAGTTAATGAAATTACTTTATAAACACTTCTAAAGTAATTTATTTGATACATTGAACAATAATAAAAATAATTAAAATGTAAGACACAAGTATACATTATTTTGAAAACTATATTTATTTCTATTAGTAACTATCAGTTTAAATTTTGGATGTTCATATCGTTTATTCATATTTAATAAACTGATTAAATTTAAATTTTTCTAAAATTCAAAGGCAACACATGAGTATGTGCGAAAACATTCAAGGTATCAAGTTTGATTGGAATAGGTGTTTCTTTAGAAGGTGATAATTCATATTTAGAAATTGAATAGATGACGCCCAGTTTTGTCTGTATTAGACCCAATCTAGCCCCTGCAAAAAATATAAGTAATCAATTAAAGAATATTTTAGTATCATATTACGAATTAATTTAAATTATAAACTATAACTAAATAACTAAATAAATTGTAAACTATAACTAAACAGTAATAATGTATCGATAAACTTCTACTTTTAATACTTTATAGATACATATAACAAAAAATAAGTGATATATCGAAAAGAAAGCACTAGTTTTACACAACTATTGCTATATGGTTCTCGATTATATTTACAATTAATCTGACTATTGCCAGCATAAATATACAATTTAATATTAAAGTAAAGAAATCATTGTATTTTATTTTTTATATCTTATATTGCAACTTTATTTTTCAGAAATTTTTGTAAGTGAATTAACCATAATAACTTTAAGTAAAACCATATTTTATAAATCAATATTGATGAATCTTAAAATACATACTAATATATCAATTAAAAAATGTACCTATACAATTTCTAGGTCCTTCACCAAATGGAAAGTAGGTATATGGTGTAATATTATTTTTGTTTTCTTCCGAAAATCTTTCTGGATCGAATTTCTCTGGATTTGCAAAGTACTTTGAATCCATGTGTAAACCTGACATTGGTGCAACGACAGATATTCCTTTTTTAATAGTAACATTCGTTCCTTTAAAAGTGTAATCTGTATCTACTGTGCGATCAATCCATGAAAGAATTGGATACATTCTTAATGTTTCCTGAATTACCATGTGAAGGTAGGGTAGTGTTGTCACCTAAAGATTTAAACATGTATATACACACAGTTTTATTATTTAATTTTAAAATTAATTACTATTAACTTTTAAAAATATAAGTCTAAGAAAGAGATTTCGAATTGGTATGGGCATTTGCGCCAGATCGAAGCTAGAACCCTAATGTGAACTTATTGTTGATTCCTTGTTACTACCCACATGTATATAGATATACTAACAATGTATTTTCTTGTGCCTAGCAGCTTACTTCTTTTGCATATGAAGGGCCACATTTTCCTCCATACCGGGTAGTTGCAAATGAGCAATTGAGCCAGCGGGGATTAAGGTGTATCAATTATTAATTATAATTAATCAATTTTCATTAAATTTAAAGTTAACTAAGTAAGCATAAGAAACACAGAAATTCTGAAGTGCTCGTATTCGAAACAGCAGTGCCATTACAAATCTCTTGCACAGAAGCTTAGGAAAATACGAGCGATGACGATGTTGAATTTTGATTTTAACTTCAAAAAGAAGTAGGATCGGGAGTATTAACGATGACGAAGAGATATTATAATGTCAATTTATAATGGGTAAGGAAGTAGTAACAAGTTCTTTATGTAACAAAAAATTTATTACAGAGTTTGAGTAATTAGAGAGGATAAGAGAGGATAAGAGAGGAAATAGTGTGGATGAAGGAAGAGAGAAGAAGATAATTAACACTCTACATCATTCGACATAAAGTTACTACGATCCATACTGCATTCATTCAGTTAAGTGAAGTTAATTTAGAAAAAGCGCGAATAAATAAATATCAATGAGCGAACAATTGTTTAGATTTTTGTTTTCTTTTTATTTCTTATGTGTAAGTAATGGGTTTAAGTTCATGTCGATGACTCTTATTGCTTAGGACCTATTCGAGTATCATGTAGGGTATCATATACGTTTAAGCTATCTTGATGTATTTTTCTTAAATTATTCTGTAATACGTCCTTATCAATAGAAATCGTCGATGTGTTAATAAAGTTTTTAATCACTTGTACTTACCAATTCATAAGTCACTTTTCCATCAGTTTTTTTTAATTCTTCTAAGATTTCATCTCTCAGTTTCATTTGAATATCTGGATTTTTTGCCAATTCATACAAGGCGAAGCTTATGGTTGTAGATGATGTCTCAAAACCGGCAGTAAAAAATACAGCTGCTTGGGCAACTAACTCATCATCATCTAGTTCTGTGAAAAAAAAAGTTTTTTCAAAATATTATATTATTATATATTAAATAATAATTTTTTAATTGGTGTTTCCACCAGAGTAATACGCTTCGTTTTATTAGAAAATACGATAAAATATATTTTATAATTTCCTAGATTAGGACTTAACTTTTTCGTAATGTAAGTATAGCTGCTAAAATAATTTAAAATTCATTTAACCTTATTTGTTAAAATATATTATGATTGGTCGGTCATATATATATATATACTTACTGTAACCATTGAAGTCATTTTTTTCTTGGTTTTCTTTAATGTCTAAAAGTATGTCTATCAAGTCATTTCTTTTAATTTTCGATTTCTCTCGCTCATTCATTACATTCCAAAATATACTTCTCAAAAACTCAGTTCCTTGATCGTCAAAAAATTTTGGATTAACAAAGGGTCGCAGCGGTGGTATGAAAAAAATAGAAAGCATTTGTAGATATCGTAACCAGCTACTTCTAAACATGCGTCTTCCATGTCTTCGGAACTCAGCATCTGGATCGGTTAAAGAATTCAATCTCATTCCAAACGATGTAATACCAATAATGTCAGTTGTCAACTTTCCACAAAGTTCTCTCACATCAACAGATTTTGGAATGTTTTCTAAAAAGTATAAAAGTTATAGTTCTAATATAAGAATTTATTTTATACACAACATTCATGTGTGCTATAAAGTAAAAAAAAAAAACGCTATAAAGTTTTTAGTATTATTTTACAATGAAAGCTATTGAGATAGCAAAAACCATTTTAATTAGTATAAATAAAGTATCTCAAACTGTCAAAGTATGTGTAGGTATTTGTGAGTTTAGCTTGGCATGAGTGTGTTTTTTACGTGTTTAAACTAATAATCTTTTAAAGATGACTTGCAAAATTGTTTGCGAAACTTACTGTCTATTTTAAGATTATCCAGATAATTCTCGAAGTCTTTGCAGATATCAATCATTAAATCAAATGTCTTTTTCAATCTTCCAGATGTGAACATTGGTGTCAATTTCGATCTGATATGTTTCCATGGTGGATTTTCAACCAGGAATAAGGTTTTAGAACCTAATTTATCGCGATTATTTCCACACATAATTTTCATGGTAAAATAATTGAAGTCTTTAATCAACACGTCTTTTATCAATTCTGGATCACGAATTAATAAAAACGGCTTGTCAACAATATAAAAGCCGATCATTTTTTCTCCTTCTCCTATTTTATAAAGATGTTGATAAAAACTATTTGGATTTTTTTTTCCAAAAATACAATCCGCAGCATTGCCAAATAAAACTGTTGGCTCTTGTTGCTTTACACCAAGTTTTTTCCAATAACTGAAGTTCCTTGTTAAATAAACGTATGCAATAAATACACCAATCGAGGTGCAAATAAGCGCATCGAACATCCAGTCAGAAGTTAATATACTCATTGTACTTTTATAGATTTAAATTTGTGTAAATAATTAATTTAATCACGTTTTGTATTACTTATAAACATTATGTTTGACATTAAGAACTTCTAGAACCTTCGAGCGTATTTAATCAAAGTAAATGAGGAAAATTAATTGAGAACTTCACTTTACGAGAATGTCAGAGATACTGTTGCCATAGGTGATTAGGAAGATTGTTGTCCGAATGTTAAACACTCACTGCGATTTATCGAGGCTTATACTCTACTGGTCAAGCTATCGAGCTTGACGCATATTCTTCAACGTACTGAGCGTCTGAGAGAATATTGCACGCGAGAAAAAGAAGGGGAACGCCTGTACACATAAGCGAACGCTGGGGGACAAATGGGTGGAAATGGGAAATCGCATGGAACGAGAAAAAAGTTAACAAATTTCGGTTATATTCAGAAATTATCGAATTCGCTAGCGTATATGTGTATACGAATTAATAAGGAATTCCGTCCAGCCTGGAGAAATAAATGTAATTAGTGTAACGGGTGAACTTCTAGTAATTGCTACTTTAACATAGTTCTGAAATAAGATTTATTGCAAAATACAGTTATCAGGATGTAGATATTTCTTGTGTGATGTACATCTTTTTAAACTTTAATACGTTTTTAAAGTATCAATATATACACTCACTCCCGTAATTGCTTTTGCTAATTTGCAGATAATTTATTTTTATGAAAATAAAAAAATTTATAATTTAACATCTGATCTGATTGATATATTATGACATAATTTTTGGGTTTCCGTATAGTATTCCATAGATGTGTCTGCTCAACCGATTCTTATCCCCTTAATAATCTCACAAGAGAAATAATCTTAATATTAAACTAAGTATTTATACAAATATTAAATATTTAAAATTAGAGCTGGAGTTCAGATACTTTTATTTTTATCAAAATAGACTTATCTTATCTATTTGCAAAAATATCCATAATAATCTAAGTATTATAAACAAATTGGCCTTGGTTTACTTTATCTGCAGTTGGCATTAAGAATAAATAAAATAGAATAAAAATAGAATAAAATAGTATAATAAAATAATAAAATAGAATAAAAATAATTATATAGAAGATTATTGTTCGTATTATGAATATGTTTATTAATTAGGAAATTTTATTGATCATTGACGAACAAATGATGTTACTATGATGTTGTTAAAAATGATTCTTTGTTTAAGTCGACGTTTCGGGAGAT
>JAPYZA010001946.1:0-31123 GCA_030522685.1 Eupelmus azureus
TAATTATAATAAAAAAACTGTATTCGTTTCAACAAAAACAAACAATAGTTTAAAAACATTTCAGCTACACCCATCACCGTCACTCAAACTAAGGCAAAGAAAAAAAAATATCCTGTGAACAGAGCCAGCCCCGAGTACTCAGCGCGCCAAGTACGTTATTAACCGGCTAATCTCAGGCCAAACTCAACGAACCAGCCAGCCCTCCACTAACCCAACACACCCACTCTCAAAAGCACACGAGATACCATCCAGCGAGAGCGACAACCTGGCAGCTTCTTACACCCACGTATGTAGCTAGCGACGAGCAAGTCGCGGCGTGCGCGCGAAAAGTGCGAGCCTCGTGGCTAGGTATACGCATACACGGCAGACACAGCCGAACGGATCGATGACTGCAGTCTCGCGGAGCGCCAGTCGCGGGAGATGTGTATGTATATACGTGGGTACGTGCGCCGCGTTAGTTAACTCCTTCCCTCCCTTTTTTGCATTTTGCTCTTTCGCCGCACTTCCTGTGCTTCAGCGCTCTTTGTTCGTTTGCTTTTTTTTTACTCGAGGCTCTGGAGACTCCCCGCGGGCTTCGCGAAGTCAAGTCGCTTGTAGTTCGAGGGGGTTGGATGGATGACGATGGGTGGGCTTTTTGAGCTTTTTGAGAGCTTGCGGGCTTGTGGAGCATGAAGTTGGATTTTTAGCTCGGATGTTTTATTTATTTTTTATTTAGTTTATGGTTGGGCTGGTTAGTTTGGATTCGGAGTTGTGTGCTTTGGATTTTTTTTTAAACAGACAGCTTTTTTGGAAGTTGGGAGAAGGTTTGTAGGATTTAAGGATATTTTGAGGGTTTTAGTTGAGAGTTTGTCGTAAATTAAAATGTTGAAATGAGGCGTTGGATTGATTGGATTTCTGCAATGTTATTGACCCGTGAAGAATCGGTAAGATTGATTCAGGTAACCTTCAATACATCCCTCTGATCGACCTTCAAACAATAAAAATTCCAAATAAAAGCGTATACCTACACGCGATCTTTTAATAACCGACCTTCGCTTCTCTAATTACATTACAAACGCGAAATGATTTTTACTGTGTATTTACTTTGAACGGCTGATAAACTTTTTTCTAATATAGACTAAACATTTTTTCAGCAAACGTTCTATTTAAAGCAAAATCAATGAGCAAAAATAATTCCTTAAGACAAATGCAACTCGTAAAATAAAATACCTGTAATTTCCTTCATTACTACGCGCCAACCAACAAGTTAACTTTATTGCAATCCAGCAAATCTTGTAACAATGCCCTATATACAGCTTAAGTGAATTTAATAAATCCATCCGACAAACGGTAAGTGCCCGCCCCTTCTCCTAATTAAACTTTCGCATCCCGATCATCACGCCACCATCCCAAAGCATTAACTGCCTCAAATAAATCAACCCTAAATCCTTAAACCGTACATAACTTGCGATCCCCAACACCTGCGGAGACAAACCGACAAAAGCACTTAGCTTTCTGGCCGTGCGAGAAATCGGAGCAGCAGCCGCAACATGTGTATACACACATCATAAAAGCCCCCGCGTATTTCCTTTTTCCTGCTCATATACACACACACACGTGTGCAGTGCGCGTGCGAATCAAGGTCGAGGAGGCGCCAATCTCTTTTCTCGAACGCGCGCGCAGCTCTCGCACACATGCGGCTATATGTGCGCATAGAAAGAGAGAGAGAGAGAGGCTCGTATCGATTTTCAATTCATTCTTTCTCGCCTCCGTTGCTGGCTTCTTCTGGCTATTAATGCTCGATACTATTATTAATACACGCACGCGGCTCACCAGCCGTGTAGCTGCCTAGTTAGCGCGGCTAGAGTTTCTAAACGATTGAGGAATCGCTGGGCGGGTGATGATTGGGAGGGAGGAGTCATGCTGGTTTTTGGGGGGTTTTGGTGGTAAGGGTTTGTTTTTAGGGATATTGGATTTGTTTTTAAATTAAAGAAGAGTTTAATTTTATTAAAGTTGATATTTATTGATAATTCAATTTAAAGTATAATATTTTAATTGCCGTGTGATGATTTTTTTCTAACTGAACATGGAAACGAATTAGCCAAGTTTCGAGCAAGTGAAATCGAAAACGAATGCACTGGTCAAAAAGCAAACTTTCCTCGCCGTGGAATACGAAATTGCCCTTTCCAAGCATTAAGATAAAAAAAAAGCTAATCGTCTTTATGTAACCTCGCCCGTTTACCAGACTCACCTTTCGTACCCTCCACCCTCCTCAATCTCCCAAAAACCGATCATAACAAAAAAAAATCCCCACCAGCATCAAAATTTAATTAACCCGATCCTCGCGCGCAAAAACACCTCTCCGCGGCCTCAGCGCTCCCATCCCATAACGAAAACAAACAGCGACGCAAAAAGCCCTCTCTCTCGCGCTGCTCCACTTCGAGCGGCTCTCCACCGGCGATCCGCCGACTTGAAATGAATAAAGCAGCGCTCATGTATACGTATTCGACTGGCGCTCTCCTCTCGGCATATACATAAGAAAAGCGCGCAGCCACCCCCGCAACTACGCAGCTGCGGCGCGCCGGTGCAAAGGAGGGGCACCCGGTAACACGGTTACGCCACTGGCTAAACGAGCGTGCGGTATATATACGTGACACGGCCGGCTCTCTATCAACGCCCACGCGCGCTGTGCTCTTCGAGAGAGGAAAAATCGCCGCGCGTCCTATACCCGGGGTATAATACACGCCCGGAGCGTAAGATCGAAAATAAAGGAAAAAATGCAGGAAACGCAGCAGCAGCAGGTGCAGCGTAGTGCGCGCGCATACCGCTTGTATATAGCTACACACTCTGTGTGAACGCGCGCTTGCGCTGGCCCAGCGGTGTGTGTATATATATACGTACACGCGCAAAGTGGACTCGTCCAATATGGCAGCGGGCGGTGCTCTCTCTCTCTTTCACTCCCAGATGCGAGTGACGTTTGCCGCTCGGGCCGCGCGCCCCCGACCTAAACACGCACGCTTTTCACGCGGCTTTGCCTACATAGCGTAAGGCCTCGTGCACATAATTGCGAGCCGCGCGCGGCCAAGCCTGCTCCGACTTGTTGCTGGCCCCCGTGGACGGATCTCCGAGCCGTCTGCGCTGCTGTGGCCGCTGCTGATGCTGTGCACGCTCGCTAAATTGAAGTTTGGCTTTTCGGATTTCCTACTGTGTTTTGGCGTAGTACGCGCGTGTGTATATGCACAGAGCGTGTATAATGTAAAGCTGTCGAGTGGCTATTGTGTCTACACGTGTGTGTGTATAGAGTCGAAAGTGAGAGAGAGAGGGCGTGCGATGCACATGCGCAGAAGCCGTGGAGCAAGCAGCTCTGCGCGACGGCGTGGCACTATATAGGTACGCAGACACACACACGCAATGTTCTCTCTCCTCCCCTGCTGGCTCTCTGTGAAAACGTCGATTTCCACCCACGCGTGCGCGTACGCAGCAGCAGCAATGCAAATGCGCGCTATACGGAAAAGAGCGGAATGTCCGCCGGGTGTCGAACCTTGACCTAATAAAAAGAGCGGCTCTCACCGCCTGCGTGCGAGTGCGCGTCTACTTCATGCAGAACTGCAGGCAGCTTCCGCGACGAGGGCGGAGCGCGATTTTAAAAATTCCAACTTGTTCGATTTCGGGTGGGCCGCGCGCGCGCGTAAAAATTGTCACTCGCCCGCGCGCGATTAACAGGTGCATCGGCCCTGGACGCGGCACTTTCAAGATCGCCATTCCCGAGCGAGCAGCTGAGACGCAAATCGCCGTTACTCATTGTTGTGCGCGTTCCTTCGAGAAAGAGAGGGACACGTGAATATATAGCGGGTGATTATGCACTGGCCGTTAATCTGTTTACGCGTCGGCCGAGAGATCAATTAGCAGGCGCGAGATTTTTAAGAGAGTATAGCTACTGGCGCGCTGGATAGGTGCGCGCGAACGAGGAGAGAGAGAAAAGGGAGCGAGAACGAGGCGACATTATATGTACAAAACGCGGCGCGCCACGAAGGAACGGAGTAAAACAGAGAAGGACGGATAGAGAGAGAGAGAGAGAGAGAGAGCAGCAGGGCTGGCTCTATGCGTGCGTGCGCGTGTGATGTCTCTCCCTCTCTCTCTCTCTCTCCTCGTTCGCTCTTTGCAGGCCGCATACACACGGAGAGCGGCGCGAGAGCGCGCCATGCTTCTTTTTCGCCGTCCTATCTCGGGCCTCTCCTCTCTCTCCTGCTCTCTCTCCCTCTCTCGCTCAAACGTGTCGACGCGTTCGAGCAATTTTTTTCCCCGATTCCGATCGGCCTTCGATTTTTCACGATCGAGCGAGACAGAAATTTTCCTGCACACGGCGCGCTTCGGCGAGGAGAGGGGAAATAAAATAAAACGTAGCGTTCGGCCTGGTAACGAGGCTGGGCCGGTGCGAGCGCGCCGAGGCAGAGAGCCATCAGAGAGAAAAGAGAGACACACGCGCGCCGCGCATCCGGAGAACCGGGCAGTGTGTATATGCGTATTATGAGAATCGCGAGGTGCAACGGAGACGGCTGCAGCGGCGGCGGCGTAGCGCTCTCCGCAACAACTAGCGGGCCGCGCGCGGGCGGCTTTGAATCTTCACGGCTGCAGCGCGAAAAATAAGGCAACGCGCGCGCGCGCGCGCACATAGAGCGACACAAAGTGCGAATTTAGAAAATATAAAGCAGAGTACTTACTTCGGCGGGCTTCCTGCCCCGTTTCTCCAGCTCTATCCGCTTCTCCATGCCGGTGTCTCTGCGTCTGTCTTGCGTTTCCTCGCCCTCGTCTAGCGAGCAGCGCGCTCCCGACGTGTGGTGTGTTGTGCTACCGCTCTCTCTCTAGTTCTCTCCTCCTCTCTCTCTTGCTCCTCTTCCTCCTCTCTTCACTGCTGCTGCTGCTGCTGCTGCTGCTGCTGCTCGCTGCACACGCACGCACACTCACGTAAAGAGTCTCGCGTGGCCGCTGCGCCGCTATATATACTGTGTATACGTGCTCTCTCACCTAGGGCCCCTGGACGTGTACTATGTACACAGAGAGACGGATCAGCCCTACGATGACGAGGGGGCACTTGCACCAGTCCCGCCGACACGCATGCCCACTCGTGCACATGCACACACACGCAGCTTCCTAGTCCTTTGAATGTTCTTCCGGCCCGGTCTGCGCTCTGTCTCCGTGCGCGTGCCGCTCCAATTTCGAGGGAAAAGGTAGCAGCAGAGCCAGCGGGCCTACGGACACACGGTGCGCCTAGCTGCACAGACGGACTACAACTGTGCGGTCTCTCCTCCTTCTCCTCCACTATATACGTACATACGCGTGTGCCGTGCGGCGAGTGCGAGGGAGCCAGGCGCACACACGTCGCAGCGGGCCAACCGAACGAGCGCCCCGACGAAGACGACGCGTATTACAGTTCCAATTTCTACGAGCACTGCTCTGTGGTGTATGTTAAAAAAAACAACGGACCGAAAGGAGAGCCAGCAGAGAGCACACACGCGCGCGCACGAGAAGCTCTGTCTGAGAGAGAGAGATCACAGGGAGCAGCGCGTCAACGCCGCCGCTGCCGCCGAACACACAGAACACACAGAAAGAGAGAGAGAGAGAGAGAGAGAGCACAGAGAGTCCAGTGTAGAGTATAGTATGTAGAGAGAGTCGCGCGCGCGCCGCCGCCACCGCCACCACCGACTTGTGTCTTCGGGCCCCCTTTTGCGCTTGTCTTCTCTCTCTCGCGCCGCCGCCACCGCCGCAGCCGACTACTCTCGCAAGTACACTTGTGTGCGTCTAGGTGTATACACGCACTGTACACACTGCTTGTATATGCCCTATCTCTCTCTTGCTCGCTCGGTCGGTATGTATGTATACCTAGAAATATATGTATATACTTGCACACGACGACGACGGGAGAAGAACGGCGAGAGAAGGACAATCGGATAGAGAGGAAGGAAGAGAGGAATAGTGAGAGGGGGGGGGAGGAGCGCCTGCGTTGCTTGCTGGACGGATACAGTGCGCGCGCAGCGCTCTGCGGCGGAGAGAAAATTATTTCAACATGGCGACACCGCCAAGCGATACGTATTGGATATAGGGATAAATCTATGCCAGGTATATACGTGTGGGTCTGTATAGCTATATATATGTGTGTGTGTCAGAGAGCTTTGGGATGCTCTGTGTATATGCTGTGTATATATATATATATATATATCGGGGGGCTGACCGATCGGCTGGATGATGGCCGTTTGATCTAGGGAGTTTTCGCGCCGGCGTTAGGTTTACTCCTGTTGTGTGTAACGGTTTTAATTTCAACTTCGAGGGGTTGACTCCACCCACGTGATGTGTTTATTCTGCGGGGTGAGAGGTTAAGGGCTTTGTTTATTTATATTATGGCCGGCGATGATTTTTGGAGCTTGACTTATTGTTCTAGGCTATGGAGGATGAAGTATTCCTATCAGACTTCTGCAATCCACAATTGGGTAATAAATGTTGTTTTTTTCAATTTTTCATAATATTAGCTTAGTTATCAGTTACTTTTTAGAGAAATAATCTTTCTATTAAATCATTAAGTTTATTTATGTGTTTAGCTAATTCCGTTGAATAATAAGAATTTACAATAACAAAAAAATTAAATTTTCTGGCCACTTAAGACTGAGAAGTATTGATCATTTACAAATATAGATTCATAATGTAAATAATTTAATGCTTTATTTATTTTGTCATAATTAAAATGTTTTATTGAAAAATTTTAATGATTTTCAATACATATTTGCATTTTGTATATAAATATCAGATGCTTATAATTTTGTATTTTGGTAAATAAATATATTTATATTTTAATTATTTATCAAGACAATAAGTATTATAAATTATAAGATTACCGTCTTAATTCTAAAAATAATTGATATTCATATATAAACATGTGGAAATAATTTTCTTTGTTAATTATATAAAGCACAATCTTTCTAACAAGTTCTATAATCATGGTGAAATACCAACTTTACCAAAATATTGACTTTATCAATAATAAAACATAATAATACAGAATCTAATGATATAAAATCTGAATACTTGATTTTTATGTTCGTTTACCTATCTTGCTTCTATATTGATTTTAACATAATATTTCTATAAAATTACGTGTTAGATAGGATTCATTGAGAAGTACTGGCAATATTTAAATTCAGAGTAATTTATAGCACACAATTTTTTAAATTAATTTTATAGTTATTCTTAATATTTCAGAGCAGAAAAATACTTAATCATGATCTTATACGTATATAATTTGACCTCTGCTTTATAATGTTTGGCTCATGGATATTATTTTACATATTAAAAAAAAGATTGTACGTACTCGTCACTAGAAAATATATGCTAATTAAAATATACAAAAACTGTTACTTATTTGTTCAATTAACTTTATTTTATTTTATCTATTAGTTCAATAGTCAGATGACGCATAGATATGAATGTATTTTAATAATATTCAGAAGTTGTTTCTATAACATAATTTTTAAAATTGAAATAAAGTAAAATTAAAAAAAATATGAAACTGATTTATTTTTATGCTGAGATTTTAAATGATGCAGTTGTTATATGTAAACATCAAAACTAACTCAAACTGAAAAATTCAGTTAAAAATCATTTGTCAATGTTGTTTTAGTATAATACAAATTTAATAAAATTTAGTATTATTTTTTTATTGTACTTATTAACAAAAATTGTAAAAAATATTATTATTAATAAATATTAATAAATATTTTCAAAATGTATTAAAAAATAAAATATATTAATATCGATTTCATTCTTGAATTTAAATCTGTAGTTCATGATAGAAACTAATAATGAAATTTAAAAGTTTTTTGACTCAGCAAAAAAAAATGGAGTGAATTTGTTAATTTTAAAAAAATTAAAGTTTGTTTTATTGTTTGTTTTAATTATTTACAATTGATATAGTTATATAGAAATTTGTTGGACAGAGAAGATTCGATCTTTTATTTTTATGTTTGCATTTGAAATTATGTTAAGGATATCCTCAGGCAACCTGATCGTTGGCCGCTATGCGTAGTAAATTTTATTTTTATCGTAAAATTATACTGTAAATTCATGTGTAAAATTACACGGGCCAATTGTTTAGTTCCCATTTAAATACATCGTCGCCATTTTTACACGTTTAAAACGATATATCCACTTAGGCAATCTCTACTTGCAGTTGAACATACCTATAAGTACACGTTTTCATTCCCCATTGCTAGATTCAGACGCTTATGGTTTAAACAGTGAATTACTACACTTTTATCAATCTGTTGTACCGATGCATCCATTCATTATTTGTATAACAAATATAATAGGACCATGTGTCCATAAATTGAATTAATAAATAAAATAAATAAATAAACTAGAAACGCTACTATCCGATTTAGAATGCGAAAATTTTGCAGTATTAAAAATATAATCATTAATTTTTTAAAAGGTACTAATTCATTTCACTGGCTACAATTTCTCCAGTATACTGAATGATAAAGTAACAAAAACGTAAGAGAAGAAAATTTAAAATGCCAGTAGTTATGATAGCAATATTACATTAAAAATATTGTTCGATCAAAAAACTTTAGTGAGGAGCACAATTAATATTTAATTTATACGATATTTTAAATCGTATATATTTAACTCTGTATTCTGATATTTTGATTTTGTATATGAAAGTAAAATATTAAACAATACATTTTTTATTCGAAATTTATTTATTTTAAAATTAGTTATTGATTTAACCCATTTAAATTAGTGTAATATATATCCACTCAAGCATTCAGAAATAAAGAATAAGATTTAACATAGTATATTTAATAAATAAACACAAAATAATACTTTTTGCATTGTGTTCAGGCTTGAGATCGATGCATGTTTAGTTATAGCTGTATAAGTACGACCGCCTTAAGAGTGTTTGAATTTGTAGCGATTCGAAAAGGCCCGCAATATAAGAAAATTCTGTTTCAGCACCAGTTTTAACAAACTTAAAATAATGTGATGAAAGAAGTTAAAGAATATAAATCCGCCTATTGATACTGAAAAATCCAATAAAACTATTGCGTTTTTCTATACTCCTATAATAACGATTATAATTTTATTGATATTTTGGAACAATCCTCTGACTGTTTCGGTCAGCACATGGTAACCATATAGTCGTAAAATTTGAGAGGGCTAAAAAAGAAGGCCTTTTATTTTAAGCTTTTTCTAATTTGGGGCGCTATTGTTTTAGACACAAACAAACAACGTTAACATTTAAAAAGAAAACATCATTTATAGTTTTCAACATTTGCTTTTACTTTTACTACTATATATTTGCAGCACGTTCGAAAATTCGTGGAAATTTTAAACAGGCGTTAAAGAATCTATAACTTTATTTATAAAGAAACATCGAAAATTCATTTTTATAAATGTACACTTTTGATATTTTATTTAAAAAGAGTAATTATTTTTTAATTAATGTTAATTTTAAAATTTGCTTTCCTACATTTAAATTTACATTTTTTCTTTTTAAAGTTATGAGACCTTAAAGATTATATACTCTCACCGAAAATAAATAAACTGATTATTTAAAGGGAATACTATTAGCATTTTTCATGAAAAATTCCATTAGTTCTGGTTTGTAGATTTTTGAATAATTGATAATTATGATTAAAACAGTATATTTCACATCTAGGGAGGAAAAAAGTTCATTAGTTCATAGCTCGTATTTGTCACATGCCCATTTTTTCTCCCGCGGTGCGTATTCTATTTTTGCCACTAGTGGGCGGAAATTACCACTTTTCGGTTTCCACTCTGAGAACGAAAAAACACTTTCGGTCTGTTGTGGCGAAAAATAATATACATAATCTACTTTAATTTCTGAATCTATAATTTTTTTCATTTTTATGACTTTAGATTTTGGCAATAATCTTAGTCTTCATTAACAGTTTTATTTTACAAACCAAAGAAATTATTTTGATGTAACATTAGATATACTATTGTACATTTTTCGGAGACTCGCTTTAAACTTTTTTCATGACTCAAATTATTGAAATTTTATTAAAAGTTAATTCAATTAATTTTTTTAAATAAAAGGTAATTCAAAATAATAGTATGATTTGTGATGTGCGTGCTGATTTTGGCTAATTTTTTAGCTATATGTATACCTGTATATATATACTATATGTATAAAATTATTCTTTGCTTTTTAATTCTTTAGGCTTTCACAGACAAAAAAGATCATCGCTTAGATATAAGATTAACATGAGTTAATACATCTGAGAAACAGATAAATATACAAGGAATAATGGATGTATGTAGTTATATTATTCCATGTTATTCTTATATTTGTGCATATTCCATTTTCTTATGTGAATGCTCTATATAAACTGGCTATAATTATGTCGAAAATAAAATAATGTTTTTGTATAAAAAGATTAAAGATTGGAGTTAAAAACTGACAAAAGAAATATACAGCAATATAAAATTTTATTAAAAAAATATTCGTAACATTTTCCGTACGTCTGTACATTGTGATGATGACAATTTTAATAACGATAATATTAATAAAATAATAAAATAGAAATAATAATAATATATAATAATCATGAAATGACAATCATAGAACAATCCTATTATACATTGAAGCGCCACACATTGCTTGCTTGTTTGCTTAAAAACTAAATATCTCAATCTTAATCACTTAAATGTACATGTGATTTCACAAATCAATATTTACTGTACACCAATGTACAACATAACGAATCCATAGTGAAAAAAACACGCATGATCGGTTAGTTATTACTAACATCAACTCAGCCACTGGGAAAATATGTATGTTACATTGTGCAAACTTACTCCATACAATAATGACAAGATGAGACCACATATATGAACGTCTTTAAGACATGCTACCGACCTACAACCCAAAGTAACGCGATTGTACTGGTTCAGACCCATCAAACCTTTTTACATTTTCTTAAGTAACTTTTGTCGAAACAGTAGATTTCATTTAAAATCTTGAAAAATTGATTTGGATAATAAATAATAAAAGATCATTCAATTTACAATTAGCAATCTATAAGATTAACTTCTTAATTCTATAAAAAGATCACTTTACTAGTTAAAAATCAAAACCTTTTGTAGTGTTTTGATTTGTAGTAAAATTTAATTATCTCAATTTTTAAGATCTCTGTAAATTGTATTGAATGTTGGAAAACACGTAATGGCCTCCTGTTATTCTGAAATAGGCACAATTTGTTTATTTATGCAATACTTTTGTTAATTTATAAATTTTATAAAATTAACAACTGTATGTGGAATTCACGATCAAAAATTCCTTTTTCAAGTTTTAAGTTTCAAATTTTCTACTTCAAATTACATTAATAGTATCACCAATTTTTTTTAATACTGTTTAAAAAGTATGTGGCAACTTTATTACACTTTTTCTTACTAGTTTTATCTCCAAATGAAAGAATGCATAGTAATTTAAAGATGCTAAGTACATTTTGATGATACAATTTTTAATAATTGATAATTCAAATCTTACTTTGAATCATTAAAAGAACAAATTCAATTATATTTGAATCAAATTTAAAACATAATATGTAAAATTTAAATATGCTATCATGCAAGGAATTTAAGTAGTTAATTTTTTTTCTTTAATTTTACAACAAAGTTCTGGTTTTCATTTTATTTTCATTATTGAATAATTGAATTGAATAATTTATTTAAGTTAATGCATTTGAAAATATACCTTAAATTAAACTTTTTGACCTTATTTCAAATTTCATGTTGTATTGTAATTAAAGAAACAGCAATACAAACAAGAATTATCAGTTATCGAACAATTTTGAACTTTTTACACCTTACAATGAAATATCACTTGATATCACTAAATTTGATATGAAAATAACGTTTTCAGTGGCTACTTGTACTGAGAGTTAATTTTAAAAGATATCAATCTTAACAAATTCGTGGTATAAATAAACCAAGAGTGTCATTTCATAGTGAGCCACAACCGTTCTTAAATCTAAAGTGCAAGAAGTCATCGATTTAACTATGGCCTTCCGCTGACAGCAGCTTGTCCTAAACTAGCGGCACCATCGGAGAGGGACCTCTTGCGAGGCCTCGAACACTGCGGAGACGTTCTTATCTGTATATGACAAACTGCACTGGGATTATCGTCCACTTCACAGTCATTCGTATTCTGCTTTTTAGGATTCGATGGAACTTCTTGCTGACCTGGTGAGCCTTTTCTTTTTAAATTGTTTGATTCCTGCTTGGTGGAGGCTACAGAGGAACGCGTTTTCCGTGGTTGATGATCAGGCGTGGCCTGCATTTTTTCCAGAGCGGCTCGAAGAGGTAGCAGTCCAACTGCAAAGGGAATCTCTGCGCTCGTGGAGTACCCTAGGAATTCCTTACCAAAGTCGTTATCCTCCGCTACATCCGACATATCGCCCCAGAGAGCTCGATTTACTGATGTTGATGTGTTAGACCTTATAGATTCGCTCGTGTGTTGCTGAGCATCCGCGGCTTCCGTTTTATCCAAGGTTACTGCGGTCGTCAGCTTCTCTGTCGTCTTTGGTTTGCCTATCTCCTTCTCGCTCTTCGGCAGATGATTCTTTGTGCCGTTACATTTGCTTGCAAGTTTCGATGTCTTCCGCAAAGGACGTGAATGGCTCTTTCTTCCTGGCTGTGAAGTTACAATCACTTTAACATTAGGAACTCTACGTTCTAATTCTTTATTTTTGCGCTTCGTTCGAGAAAATAGCTTCATATTAGAAGATGACTGACTCTTCTTGTCATCCCTGAGCTTGGACCTCAATCTTGGCGCGTAGGTCTCTTCACTTTCCTGCTGATTCAGGCGGACGCTTCTTCTAAGCACAGGTGGTCTATCTTCCTTCTCGTGTTTGTTTTCTTTTCCTGTAATTTCCTTTTCATCGATACTTGCTGTTAATTGGGTTTGAGCATGAAATAATTCAAATGTATTTGAGGAGCAAAAATCATTCAACGAGCAGCCTACTATAGATTGTATGCTCTCGCTGTTGAAGCTCAGAAGGTAATCCGAGCTCTCCGTATCTAAATTCGTCTCTAGTGTTACCGGAGCCTCATCGCTCGACGATTCATCTACTAAATCTATGCGGTTAGAGGTAAGGGGCTGGGGCAGAACTTTGTCAAAGTGCGCGTGCCTTTTCGTAGTATTATCACCATTGACCTTGCGCTTTTTGTGCGTGTACACTTTTGAGCATTGACCTACTCGATTTACTTCATTATCTGTACAATCAGGGTTGTGGTACATCTGAGAGCGTTCTTCGCTCTTAGTATAACCGTTATTTACAAAATCGCAACACCGTTCATATAAATTAGGTTCCGAATCTTTCTCGCAGTGTTCAGAGTCCAGAGTTGATGACGAATCACTCACCGATTCTACGGATTTTTCTCTGAGTTTCTGTCGCAACGAATTATCTTTGATAATTTCGCCGTTTCTGTGCATCGACGGATAGGAGACAGCTTTGTCCTTCACTGTATGCTCTTCGTACAAACAGCGCTCGTTCGGGCTGTTCGAAAAATTGCTGGAAATGTTTTCCTCGAGGTAGTTTTGCTCGGACTCGGAGTCACTACTCGCTGTGGCCTCGAAACCTGACTGACCATTATTGGTGTGTTTATTGCTGAAACTGACACGAATGCCGTTGTCGTCGCCGTTCATCAAACCGTTGATGCGGCCATTACCTGCCATATCCTTAGACGGGTACTCTTCGTTGTTATCGTTGTGGTCTTGGGAGGGTGAACCCACCATTTTTTCTACAAGCGATTCTAACTCTTTTACCTGTAATATAAACAATATTGTATTAAAAGGAATTATATGAAGAGAGTTCATAGTGTGTTTTAACCAAGATAAGAATTTACCTTAAATAACCTAGCTGCTGCTAAAAGTGATGGCAAATGGATATGAGATACTGTGGTCTCACCACAGTACATGAATTCAATCATGGCTTTTAAAATATTAAAATCTAAATCTCTAAGAAGTATTATTGGTTCCACACCAAGGTCTTCTGAAAAAATTTCCTAAAACAATAAATTTTTTTTTAGAAAAATTATATTTACATTAAAGATATTACTATAACATAATATCAGTGTGTTACAAATTTCTAAATTATTGTTTTGAGTGAAATATTTTTGAAAATTCTTTTTAATTTTTAGCAAGACTTATGTAATCGTTCATAAAATGACATGACCTACATAGCTGAGCGATTGCATCTTTCTTGTAAAAGTTATTACATTATAACAGAAATATTATCAAAATAAGCAAAAACAAATCACAGTATTGATCATTACCTCAAAATAAAGACTGCAGGAAGCTAGTACAAGCTTGTGAACTCTTAATTTTTGTTCTTCACATATGAGTGTAACGTCAACCAACATCTGCTTAGCCAGAAGTCCACTAAATCTTTCTGTGACATAAGTTGCATGGCCCGGCCACTGCAGTACATATTCTCTACCGCTTTCCACCATGATGACTGACTATTGAATCTGTAAAATGCAAATAATATAACTGTTATCAAATGTAATAGAGTTTTTATAAAATTAGAGTATAAAATTTATGATGAAATTAGAGCATAAATTTGTGTAAGTCTTATTATCGAGCTACTACATATTACAAATTATTTATGTCACTTGCATTAAATAGTTTTGTCATAATTTCTTTGACATATTAGAATTTATAGTGTTACAATGTTAAAAAATTTCTACTCTAGATAACTTTATAACTTTAAAAATAAATTGTGAGCTGCAAAGATTAATTAAGTATTCTATTAATAGTTAGTCATCTTTCTATAAAACAACTCTGTTAACCAACTCTAATATTTTTAATATTCATATGACCTACAAGACTTTATAAGTAACGATTCTTCTACAATTTTGTGTTTCCAATTTTAAAACAAACATCTAAAATATATTTATATAATAAACTTTTTGTTTCAGGGTTAGGTAAATCTAGTTTCTAGAAATTACAAAACTTAGTTCAGATGCGAATAAAATTTGAATATTCTTGTACGTTCACAATGTAAGTATATGTGAAAAAAAGGAAACTAAGTTCTTGTGTCAAAAAAAGATGGGTGAGTTGCCATTTTATACAATTATGTGTCATTGTAACATCTTTCCAATATGTCGAAAGATCAACTGCGAACCTTATGTTAATGTATTTTTAACTTTTAGTATACTGTTCCAAACAACATGGAACTTTAATACTGCTTGAAATAGCCAACAGAAGTTTCTGGCAAATCCTTCTTTAAAATCTGAACCCATCTGGTCCTTGTACAGCTATGTATGAGTTTCTATCCACACTAAATTTAACCCAAGAACTTTCACTTTACAGATTGTACATTTTGAGTGAACGCAGCAGCTTCTAATCTGGTCCCCAGTGCTGGCTCCGTACCTGGGTCATGATTCGAGCTGAAAAATGCTGTCCTTCGAGCTGGGATTCAGGCTCCTCTCGCAGAGCCTCTCTGGCTTGTCTCTGCTCACGGCCGGAGTCATTCAGTGACGTGCTGCTCGCGGAAGCCTTAGAAAGTAAACAAGAGCCATTAGAGCCGCTGGATGCTTCGTTATCGACGAAAATAAACGCTTGGGTAACGCGTCTGCAAAGCCACCGCGCTCCTCTCCGCTCTCTCTCCGCGCTCTCGGCTCGATATATTTTTCCTGACTCGGCATCTATATCCGTGAGTCGGCTCTTACCAATCGCTCGTCGAAAAAATAAAAACACAAGCCCAAAGGCTTAAGTGAAAAAAAGTGTCGAATAGCACAATAAACTCACCAGGTTCGATAATTGAGCGTTTGTCAGAGGCTGCTAGCTGCTGCTAGGGACGATGCTTGCCTCGATAAGGAGCCAAGCGACGTGAGCTGCTGCTGCTGGCTTCTCCCGAGCTCTGGCATGTAAGGGCCCGCTGCGACTTGGTCCTCGGCGCGCCTCGAACGTCGACGTCTCCTCATGAACATCGAGAGCCCCGCGGGTGATGAAGCCTCGGCTACTGCTGTCTATCCTCGAGCTGCTGCTGCTGCTGCTGCCACCGGGGATATGTCAGAGTCCAGCGTACTCAGTTTGCGCGTGTGGGTAGGTGTACACGCGAGTATGCATATATCTATATGTCTCTGTGTGATTATATATATGTGTGTATTCGCTATCCACATGCAGCCGCGCCAAGTCAAAATTCGGCCATGTTAAAAAGCACTCTGCGAGGGGATCTCGAACAATAATGCGCTGCACCGCCGCCAACCATCGCCAGAGACGATCGTCGCATTTTTATTTCACCAACACTGCTGCTGCATTGACTTTCTCTCTCGCGCTGCTGATGCTTACTCGATGCTGCTGCTATCATAGTCGCGCGTCTCTTGGGCTCACTTGCGCGCAGACGCGAAATCAGCGTATAGCTATATAATATACGAGCTTCGCTGTTATTATTGTGTGTATTTCGGGGTATAGTATAAAGCGCGACTTTGGCTCGCTTTGTGAACGACTGGTGGCCGACTGGAAAACTAGGAATTTTTTATGTAGGGGGAGAGGGGAACTCGCGGAATGAGAGTCTGCTTTTGTATATAGCTGTGAGATGTATGATACTGTATATAGGTGCGATGATCCGACTAAGGTGGTTCTAAAATATGCCAGAATGGCGAGCTGAGTTGCGGAGGTATAGGTACTTTGGTTATCGTTTATGGTTACTTTCCTCTCTTGTTCTACGCGGAATGCAGGCCTGGCGCGCTATTTTGGGAATTGTATATTTTAATGCGGTACTTCTCACCTTGTTGTCTCGAGTATTTAAGTTGTATTTTTTTTAACGAGCATTTTAGATTTATTTCTGGGATTAGTTTTTTTTTTGTTTTAAAATCTATATTTACGTCCTTGAAATTAAAAATCTCACTGTAGATGTAGCCTAAGCCTCGACCAGGAGTAACGTTAGGTTAGGTTTGATTACCGCGGAGAATTTGAAAACGAATGTAGTTCATTTTTAATTTCTACTAATTGTAAGTAAATGTATATAATAATTAATATTGTTTTGATACTTTTATATTTATAAAAGTATCAAAACAATATTTATAAACAACAATATTTATAAAATTATTTATAAACAATTTCTAATAACAAACCAATTGAGATATATTATCTTTAATTTATTGCCCTAATTATTTTACAATAAATCAATTCTTAATAAAAATATGAGATTGTTTATAGTCATTAGAAGCTTATAATAAAAAGCTTATACATTGGTGATAATTAATATTCACTAATAATTTGATTAAAATTAAAAAATAAACAATATATTACTTAATTACCATTAGTAATAAATGTGATTAAAGAAAACAGAATGGAGTGTCGACTAACTAAACATATAAAATAAGGAAAAATAAGACACTTAAAATTATTTGTTTGTAAAGTCGTTTGAAAAGTTAATTATTTGATTTTCAAGAATTTATAATTTTCACAAAATAGAGTATTTTGAAAAATAGATTTTATTAATGAAAAAAAATCTTTATTATAAAAATCTATTACATTTTATAAAAATGTATACTGCAAGCTTTTATAAAAAATTATTATATCTGTTATTGGAAAACTTTTCAAACGCTTAAAAATTATCTTATGACGAATTTCGAATATTACAGTAGTTTAATGCTATCACATATTTCCCTTTATCGATATAATCTGCATATTGCACATACAAGTATGCAATGGCACGGTATCATAGTTACAGTATAACATTTTCCATTAAAATACATAGTAACAGCTTAAAAGGATTAGGATACGCGCATTGATATGCGCATTTATAATACTTTATTTTACAAACAAAACTGTACATTTTGAGTTTTGTTATCTATTTTTATAAATGTACATATTATGTTTTTAAGGAAAATATTTCCGTATTTTTTCTTCCTAGAAGTGGAAGTAACAATTTTATATATTTCATGTACATATCAATGACATTATCAAAATAAGCAATACCTGACAGAAACTCTTTGATCTTTCTTTGTATTTTTTACCTCGTACGCAATTTTTGAAAGATTAATAACTATTATCTTCTTTTAAATATAACAAGAAATAACTATATATTTAATAACTTTATCATCATTGAAAATTCAATAAAATAAAACATAGAATTTGCCTTTATAAAATTACGAACCTAAAAATCTGATATTGCTTCTCCACTTCTACATTAGAAATAATATAAATAAATGAAAAAAAAAAAATTAAAAATTAATTTCTTAATGATTTTGATTAGACAACTTTGAAAAATGTCGCCCTTTTCTACCGATGTCTTCGACTTTCTCAAACAAAATTACGATAATAAAAAAAAATCACCATAACCTCTAAACTTAACTATCCTATAAAAACTCGAATCGAAAAAATCCAGGCTCATCTCAGCCATCAGACGAGATCGAGCCTTTAACTAGCCGGCGCGGTGGTAGCCGCCGAGGCAGCGCTGCTCTTGGGGCACAGCAGCGCCTCCTTCCAATATTTGAGCACGTCCGGATCGAACACCGGTGGCTTGGCTAGATTAGAGCTCAGCCAATTGTCGATGACCGGCAGATTTTTCTCGCTCCAGCGTGTCTCCTGCTTGATGGTCTCCATGGCGTCGGTAACGTAGCTCTCTGCGCCATCGAACTCGCTCTTCCTCGACTCGTAGAGCTTGGTGACCATGTCCAGGCCCTGCTGGGTGTTGAAGAAGCCCGTGGCTGAGTGCACAATGCCCGTCCAGAGGTTCTTCTTGCCCTCGAAGCGTTGTTTTATCGTGTCCCAGCGGTCGGCCAGGAACTTGAAGAGGGTGGTATAGCCGTTTACGCTGCCAGTCAGCATCGTGAAGATCAGGTGGACGTCGGCGTCGCTAAAGTTGCCGTTGCGCTCGATTATCGCGACGTTTAGTAATCTGGATAAAAAAGGATGGGATTAATTACTCTTTTTATTTGATAGTAACTTTTTTTATAGATGTGGCTTTGCATTTCTATTGTAGCAAAACTAATTCAGCAAAAAACGTCCGACTTGAGGATGTTTTTAAAAATTTTCTATTAAAATGGAAAAGAATTTTTTTCTATATATAATAATAACCTTTCAATTTTAGCAGCGTCCTTGGGACATCCAGCCAGGGTCTTCAAGAGATAAGTTCTCTCACTCTGTTTCCTCTCAGGGCTATTTCTTGGGAAATTGATAACACGCTGTAATCCAAAGTTCCATTCTTCGTCGGTTCCCCACTTGAAAAGTGGGCAAAGGAACTCGTTGGCGACTCTAAACAAAAGTAAAGAATAGCCCTTTTGTTATCTCGAGTATATAAGCACGGCATATAATAGTAACTCGGTAAACACGAGAGCTCCAGAAGATATTTTTCAGAATAAATTTGCGCAGTGCTTTCTATACTAATGTTTTTTCTACAATTACTTTATAAATAATTAAAAAAAAAATTTGTATAAAATACCATTTAAAACGATTTTTAAGAAAAATATTTATTTAATTAGATTGAGAAAAATAATGTTTTAACTTACGGATTGCCCTTATCGGGTTCCTTGTCGGTCATCCACTTTTTGAACTGTTCGCGGGCCTCGACGATGCAGGGCGCATAGCCGGCACGGCAGAGGAAGTATCTGGCCAAGCCTCTCAGGTGCGCCTTCCACGATGGCTCACCGGTTTGCGAATTTTCGCATGTCTCTGTGTAAAGTGGCTCGAGCAGCGAGCGTGAGTATGCCTGATAAAGTCGTTATTAAAAGTTAATATATCAATTATTTTTTTTTTTTTAATATCGATCCTTTCTTTAATTTCTTTGATAGTTATCGATTTTTTATTTGCTTAAAGTTGTAAGAGAGAAATTCAAATGTCGAGTTTGAAACCCTCTCCTTCACCTATTAATCCCCATGGCTAGTATAATAGAAACAGCTAAAAACTAGTAGATGACTAGAGAATTAAAATATTAGTTAAATTAAAGTATCCACGTTTTATTTTCGTTATTTTAATATGTTTATCGAAATGGTTTAATCAAATTAAAATAACGAGAGGATAAAGACTATAACAATAAAAAGTAGTTATATAGTTCTCGGCAATCTCTACAATATACATCTACTGTACTATAGCCATGGGTACTAACGGGTTAATTTCATGCTTTTCTAGAGTTCGAAACTTAAAAAACAAAATTATTCACCCGTAGCCTATAATTTTAAACTCGACAGATTATTCTATATATGCTTAAAAAAACAACGAGTGAACTAACTTCAAACTTGGTAAAGACATCGGAGCCCTCGATGCGCCGGCCGATGTGGTCGATCATCGTGAAGAAAGGCTCCCAGACGACGTGGCTCTTCTCGTGCTTGAGAAAGAGGGTCATGTTGAGGGCAATCTCGAAGCAGAGCTCGTCGGCGTAAGCGAGATTCCAGGAGTCGTGGAGTAATTTCGCCCGTGTTAGGGTCGGCATGCTCTCGAAGGTCGGGCTCTGCAGATACTCGGCCAGCAATTGCCAATTGCACGAGTCGTAGTTCACCGGGAACAGACCTATTATATGCACAGGAAGCGTTCGTTTAATTTACGTATATATAATCAAGATCTTCTCCTATAGATGTCTATATTTGGGATTTGCGCTTTATTAGTTTCATATTTTCTAAGTAAATAATTGCTTAGCGGGTAATTACAGTCCAGGAAGAATATAGCTCCTCTGGGTGTAATTAGAGTCAGGAAACTATCTGCCGATAGAAGCAGCCATCCTCCTGACACTTTAATTAACCTTCTCAACAGAATTTAATAATAGAATCTATTAAAACAAACTAGCCCAATAACAACCAGGCTTGAAAACTTAACTACACGACTCCTCCCGCTGGAAAGTCTAATCTTTTTAAAATCGTTTCACGATATAACCATCCGCGCCTCTAATTTCACAGCCTGTTACCTCGGCACCTCATGAAAGCGTCCATCATAAACTCCCTCGCTCTATCTCTCTTTTCCCCCCCTAATAAAGGCAACTCAAGCTCGGCAAGCCAAAGGAGAAGGAGCCGAGCGCAATTTCTTTACCAATTTCCTCGGGGTTGACGACGAGGAAGCTCTCCTTGTCGTCGATGTCGGGGATGTTGAGGCTCTCGGTCGAGGACTTTTTGCCTTTGAGCAGCCAGGCCTTGGGCGTGTAATCGCTATTGTTCCACTTGTGTAGGGATTGCATCACCAGAGGAATATTCCAGCGATACGAGCTCTCCCAGGAGCTCGGGGACTTGCGCGTCTCGCGCACGTAGGGCTTCTGTTTGGGGGAGGGCAAAAGTAATAGCTCTCGTTAGTTTGTTTTCGATTTTCGATGGGTGAAAGAGAAGTGTGCTGGGCGGGGAATTAATGATCTTTTTCTGGATTGTTTGGTTTTAGGATTGAGTTGCGACGGTTAGGTCAATTATCTTAAAAAACGGTCTATTAGTATTCAAAATAGTTATTAGAAAATTTTGCATTTTCAGAAATCATCATTTTTTAGGTGTACTGTAATTAGAACTTGTTAGAATGTTTTAAGTTAGCTAATTAGCCAAATACAAGTAATAATTCATATGCAAATCGCTTTTCAGCCTCCAGAGAGGCGATTCATCAACGCGAAGTTAATTTATTCAAAACTTGTTCCAAGTATAGCAAACTTATCATTATTACTACAATGTGGAAACATAATATTCCCATTTCTGTATCTCCACACCTTTAAACACATCAATCATCTTTCCTTTCATCTTACAAACAAAAAATCTTTATACTTATTCATTAAATAAAACCCATCAATCCCAGTATTAAAAAGGCAGCTCAACCGACACCGTCTTAAATAAAAATCAACGCTCCTTTAAAAAAGAAAATTTTAAAAAATCGCGCTAAAAAAAGCTTTCACGCTCCCTTCAATAAATGTCATTATCGCCGTAACGGAAGGACGCGGCGAGTTTCGCCTCATACCTGGCTGAAGGTGACGGTGCCGTTGTCGTAATTGCGGGTGACGGTGACAAGGGGAAGCCGCTCCTGGTCTATCCAGGTGTCGGCCACCTCGTTGATGGTCAGGCCAGCCGGTAGGGACTTGCTAGTGTTCGCCACGAAGTTCATGCTGTCATATATGTCGCTCTGGGTGAACGAGCGCACGCCTTTCGTTGTTGAGCTTAGGCTGTTTTTATGGTGAATTGGGAATTTATTTTTAATTAGTGGGAGTTATCACGAATTGACGTTAAAGTTGTTAATGTCGCGCTTATTAATATTGAAAAAATCATTGTCTTCATGATAGTGGTTCTATCTATTCACAATGAAAAGTTGAAAAATGTTAAATAAAGAAAAACAGTTAAACATCAATCATTTACCAATTACTTGAAAACACATTACCCTTCCATTAAACATTACGTATGAAAATAAAAAATAGACTTTTCCCTATGACGCAACGTATATTTCTCTTCCTACACAATTCGAAACAATTTTCCCGCTCGAAATCAGCAGAGCACCTAAAGCAGGGAAAAAAAGCGCACGCAGCTGGTTTCGTATAATTTTGCCTCGCGCAATTTATGCAGCCGAGGTCCCCGGAGAGCCGACAATGGCCGCATTGTTATATACTCACATGATTGGCCCGTCGCGCGGGCTCAGCGGGACTCAGCGGACGAAGCGCATAAATTATTGTGTTAAGATGTCTGTTTAAGAGACTGACGCGCGACGGCTGTTGAAGCGAGAAAAGGATTTTTTTATGAAAGGGATGAGCGAGTGACTTTTGCACGGAAATGTGCGGCTTAGCTTGCGGTTTACTTGAGTAATGAATTTGACGTTAGAATGAAGAATTTTATTAGGCTGATTTTTTTATTAAATTTCGTTAGTAAAATTTGATAAAATTTAAATTGATTCTTCTTGTATTCATGTGATGTGATAGTTATGCAGCGATTTAAGTGGATGGAATCTAATTTTTAAATTCAGATAATACATTTTATAAATAAAATTTTTATTACTTAGCCATTGATTGAGTCTGAATCAAATGCCGCATGCTAGTTCTGAAATTGTCCTTTCCAAGAATATAGTAGAACATCCGGAAGACCAACTCAACTGTAAAATAACGAAAAAATTTACATTTTTGTCAAGTTCTTTTCTGCGTCAGCCATTTAAGTGACATAAAAAATAAATTCTGAAGCTTTTTCACAGAATGCCATTTACATTTACATTTACGATTTCCATTTTTCTTCCTCTTTAGCCTGTCTTGGCTACCTTCAAATAAACAATTGTTTTCTTTAACACTATTTTACAAGTAAAAAAAATATATACATAATCCTACATGTTATGAAAATTATGGCCAAACAAAAAAGACCAGAGCTGTAGAGAATAATTATTTTACAGATGCAAATTTGTATACAGAACGGAAAACTGAACATCGCGTAAAAAGATGAACCGATTCATCAGCATATCAAGCATCAAAGTCTTCTTTATCAGCGTACGCACGTCCGCAAATATGCACTCATATACGCACTCGACGCGCAAAAAGTCGCCGCTCAGGCGTGCAGCAATGCAGGTTGCGTGCGTCAGGCGCGCGTTAGTTCTGTGATAACGGCTGAGTTCGGTCTCGCAAAGCGATAAAGTTTCCGCCGTGCGTGCGCCGGAGAAAACGATTTGCTCGATTGGCGAAATGTTTACGGAAAATGAGAGCTGCTGATTGTTTACTAATATTTTAATGATTTCCTGGCTTCAGGTGAAGTCGTAATGAAATTTTTTCATTCGGATTTTTTGCGACATAATGTTATTGTAGTTCATAATGTTGTATAATTATTGGGCTGTAATTCGTTGCGTGACTGTCACTCGCTTGACTATTTAAGTATTTGTTTATCGAAGTATAAAAACAAATTTTTCTAAATCTCATTACTCTTGCAAAAATAAAATAATATAAGTATAGTAATTTCGTAACAAGACTTTATACATCAGCTCAGAATTTATTTTCTTTTTCATACACATCTATATGTATAAGAAAAGCTAGGCATGCTTTTTCTCATAAGATGAGAATAGAGGGCTTTACGAGCGTCTTACTTAGCTCGTAAACATGCTGGGATGACTTACTTTTGGCGAATTTGGCGTCACGAATGATTCCGGTTACCCTATTGGCGCCGAAGGTCTTTCCGTAGCCGTAATATAGGGAGTAGAGGATGTTCATAGGCCATTTGCCCTTCAGCTCATCTGGATTGATCTGCGATTGTGAAAAACGACGGGAAATAAAGTTGCAATTTTGTCACGCGCGGATAGAATAAAAGGACTTTTTGCCTGACGAAAACAATGGCTGCTTCATTTTCTTTTAAATATAAAGAAACTATTCAGTTGCGAAGTTATTGTTCGTAGTTGTTTGAATAGGTCAAAATAGAAAATGACCATCGATAGAAGATAAAGAAATTATGTATTTAATGAACGTAAAATTTTCTCAATTTAAAAAAAAATCATCTATTCCAGTCGCGAAATCCTCAACAAGATTTTCCAATAAGAAGAATAAATAAAAAAAAATCAGCTTACATAAAAATTGCTTGAATATTCAGTCATGTTTAGTTGAATTTTTAATAAAATGATGATTGAATTGCCTTGGAAATGTATGTACTTGGAAAAAACTTCAAGAAAGTAACAGAATATTCAAGCAATTTTTGACAATGTAGTAATTTAATCTTCCCCTACCCCAGCATCTTAATCACCATTCAGCGCGTAGTAAGGAAATTACACAGCGAGCTCAGCGCACATTCCCCCTAGACGCGACGAAGCCGCGATTCCTCCGTACTTTCGGCCATTCTTGTCGAACATTGATAAACAGCGTCTTATTCGTACACGATTTACGGCTCATAAATAACTGACGCCGCTACACTCTCTAGCTTTCAATGTCCAATAGCCCAGCTCCGCAAGCCCGAAATTTACGCGACGCTAAGCCGCGCGCGCCTGAAATATATGGAAACGGGCCTCGTGCCACTAGATCCCCAATAATTGTCATCTATCAAAACGGCCACTTCGCCCTTTCCCTCGTTGGATTATCGAAAGAGAGAGAATTTCGATGCGTCTCTATATGTATAGAAGCACACTTACGTCCATGGTAGTCATGGAGGCCAAGAAGGAGTTTAATCCCTTGTTCTCGGAGGCGTCCATCCAGCGATAGGGAGTGATGTATTGGCCGATCCACTGGTAAGTCAGCTCGTAAGCTGTGTTCCAGACCAGCGGGCTGCTCAGCTCGCCCTCTCTGAGAGTCGGACAGAAAGTACAACTTGTTTTGTATACGCAAATACACAGATATATTTTCTACAATGCGGGCTCAACGTTGAATTTATTCGTTTGCTGCTGTGAAGAGGAAGTTTTGCTCTGCCGGGTTTTCATGGCTATTTATGGCAGAAGCGACCTTTGCTCGGATCTTTTACGGGTTAGTGTGATTTAGGGATATGTCGAGGACTGGGGACGTGTCGATGCGCTTTATTATTGGTCCATTGACATTGGAAAAGATTCGAATAGAAGCTTTTTTGGGAGCTTAATAGTCTAGATTAAAATCAGAAATTTGCTGAATATACTCACTTGAAGATCATTAGGCCCCAGTTGTCGGAGGCCTTGCTGGCCGTGTATCCCGGCAAAGCAACAATATCCAGCTTAGGCACTTTAATCGAGCTGTTGAAGTAGTCCTGCAGATAGTTGACGATCTTGACGACTTTGTCAGGCACATCTCTAAGTGCCTCGATGTACTCCTTGCGGCCCCAGACGCGCACCTGGAGCTGCTGGCCGTCCATGGCGTTTACCTTCTGGCTGGGTGCTATGCTATCCAGGTCGGAGATTACAAAGGCCAGCTGGTAGGTCGTCATCTCGGCCGTCTGAACGAAGTAGTCCTGAATCAGCTCTTGATCACCGGCACTGTTACAAGTTTGCTTTGGTTTAGTCATTTTTAAGGGTGGAGATAATTTACCTAGGATAAATTGTGTTATTGGTCTGATAATGAAACATTGCAATTTATTGTTGAGACATTTTCGTTGCACTAAACGTTAAAATTAAAATAACTGATAACGGTTTATCTTCCACGATTTATTATTTTACTAATTATTTGTTTGATGAATTAATTAGCAACTGTTTGTTAAAAATATTTTATGGCTTTTAGGGTCAGTGATTTCATTAGGAAATAACATGCGATTTATTTTCAACAATTATCAATTTCTAGGTGTGTATATATTTTTAAAATTGCTTCAAGAATTTTTATGACAAATTTAAACTATTGCTTAACATGTTACAGTTAGTCTCGCGTTAGAATAAATCTTTTACTATGCCCGATATTGTAATCTTTTGTGCATTTTAAAACTGGAACGACTGAGTGTTTTATAAACGCGGCGAAGTTTCCAAGTAAAAAGCAATATTTTGAGCTTAGAGCGAGGCTCCTGCACACTCCAAAGTTATACAATATCGATTTTTGAACTTCAATATAACTCCTCCATTTTAAGGGCCAGATGAAAAACTTTAATTTTCGAAATTCATGTTTTAAAACATGAGCCTGAAAATAAGATCAAACGCAATTTCAAATTCCAAACAAATGTTTTTTTTTGCCTTACGCCGGCGCGAGAGCTGCACTTCTCGAATTTCATATATTCCATGACCGCGAGAGTTACATAAAAGCAAAATACAATATTATCTTCGCGCGGCTGTGCAAACCGAACATCGTCGTAAATCAAACTTTCAAGAACAAAAAATCCACAAAAGAGCGTTAACCAGCGTTAGAAAATAGAAACTCCGTCTCTTTTACATAAAACAAATGAACAATAGGCAAAGAATTTCACGATTCCCAAATCGAATTTCCTCCGCGAAAAGTCAGCACCCATTCATCTATCATTCAAATCCCGGCGAAAATTCATAATGCAACTCGAACCTTGCCGGCGGCAGGCAGAAAAGTCGAAAATGGTGTACATCCTCATAAAAGTAGGCAGATGGGGGGGAAGGGGGCGGTAGGAACTTACACGGGGTTGCTCTTCTCGATGGGCGTGTTCGACAGGGCCGTCATGTTTTTAGGTCGTGTCAATACCAGCTGGAACTTGGTCTTGTACTGGAGCTCGTCGAAGCTCGGGAACATCTTGCGCGCGTTGTTGAGCCGCAGGTAAGTGGCCACATAAGTGCTGTCGGGGCATAGAAAAGGCCGGATGTAGTGAGTAGCGAAAATTCGATACATACAGAAGAGCGGAGGAGGAGAGAGAGAAAAAGCAGAGTGGAAGAGAAAAGATGGCTGTGGGAAATGGCTTTTCGAGTAAAGTATATAAAGTGGAGCCGTTGACGGGGCTTATTACTGTTTCTGCCCGGAGACGTCCATGTAGTAATTCATGAAGATGCCGGACGTGTCGTTTGTGGTGATGTTGCCCATGTAGGTGATGTCGATCTCGCAGGTGACGTTACGCTTTAACATCTTCTCGAGGTGGATCATCAGCTTGCGCGGGTTGCGCTCGATCTTTGCGATATTTACTACTGCGGGGGCCTTTTCGTCCTGCTCCTCGCTTAAAGTAATTAATTTTTTTATTAGAGCTGGAATTTTCTTTTGTGTCTTTAGTTTGTTTTAGTGGTGAGGTGGGGGTCGATGCTAGTGCAACGGAAAATTTTGTGATTATAGAAGAGTATTCACTAAACAGAATGAGCGAAGCTATTGTGCGCTTATTACGTGTAATTTTCTTATCGTGATACACTATATAGGCGGGAGTAAAATAGTTTGATCGCTTTTTTAGCCTATGGTTAAAATTAAATAAGTTCTAAATTCTGAATTTTTTCTGCTGCAAATAAATAACAAGTACATATACGTGTACACAGTTTTCTCAGATTCAATTTGGGACTTTGATTTTGATTATTCTCTACTGATTTTAAGATAACCAACAATTTTATACTCGAAAAAAAAAATTTTAACTAATTACAATTTTTTTCAAATGCTCTTTTCTTACTTGATAACTCTTTTCTCACTTAATTACTGCATTTGATAAATGCACGACGATTGATCGAAGCAAAAAAGAACTATTTTTTTATATTTATATTTTATTACAATGAAAATATAATTATTGTTCTACATATCTATAAAAACAGCGATAACATACCCTGCATCATAACCGAAATCTCATTGTAAAATATTCCAAAACAAAAACACTTACGAGCTGTCCTCGGGGGCGACATCATTGAGCCTGGTAACCCTGACGTTCGAGTGCGAAATTTGCAAATCAGGATGAACGTGTAGGCTTATCTTATCGGCCCTTTCGGCCCAGGTAACGTTGATGCGTACGCGGCCCTTGAATTTAGCTTCCTGGATATTGGGCTCGATTTCGAGGATATAACTCTGCGGGCGCAGATCGTCGCAGAGGCATACGGACTCGAGCTTGTGCTGCTCATTTAGATCAACGCTGCGCTCCAGCCTCTGCTACATAGTTTTATTTGACTTAGTGGAAAATTATTGGAATTTTTTTGTCTGAGGGTGTTGATTGATTTTAAACGAGTTTAGTTGAATGTTGGAAGGGTTTCAAGTTAGCAAGTGATTTTTTTATGGATTTTATTGGTGTTTTAACTTTTTTCGTTTACTTTTGTATTTGGAGATGTTGGTGAAGTAAATAGTGATTTTTTTTAAATTTAAACTTACTTTTGGTAGAGCATCAATAGTAATTATTAAAATTAGGGAAATCCCTAATTTTAAGGCGGATCGCCTCATCCTAGCTTGCACTATCTACAAAATCTGCAAAATTGAATTAAGAAAATAATTAATTTAAAACATTTTTAAAACTTGATAAAAAGTTCACGTATTTTCCTTTACTATTTCGAATAATTAAGCGATTAATTAATTATTAATAAAGAATAAGCGCACTGTTGCATTAAAATTTATGAAAAATTTGAAACATAATCCGAAATTCTTTTCCGAATTTCCTCCCTTGTCCATAAATATTTTTCTCCCATCGTATTTCTTGCTTCAACACCATCAAGCCAACACGAGCCGAAAACCCGCTGATTCTCACACAAAATATAAACCGAAGGAAAACAAGAAAATTAAAACATCTCGGCTCGCGAATCCTTCTCGGTCCAAAGTAACTCCCCAATACCCAAACCATCCCCCGAAACTCTCAAATTCCACGACCTTGATGTAACCGAAGCCCTCGCACTCACTTCTTATAATACTTTGGTATACTGCTCAAGGAGACGAAGTTAGACGCTTCGAGCTGGCAAAGACGTAGGTGCGCGGTCCTTCGCAGTCGGTCGCTCACTGTCGGCCCCGCGGCAAGCTGACCCTTCGTCTTCGAGCTCCGCGAGCCCGAGGGGAAGAGGATCGCAGGGAGCGAGAGAGAGAGAGCAAGAGATGATGATGATGATGATGATCCGTGTCAATCGGCGAACAGTCGGTGTCAGGCACTCTCTCTCTCTCCCTCTCGCTATTACCTTCCAAAATCGCTGCGCGTAACGTAACGATGTAGGTCCGCAGCTCGTTATCCAATTGCGCCGGATAAAAGGGCCCATACACGCGTCTCCCCTTCTCTTCTAAACGGCTTGGATAGCCGGATGCTCAATTGATGAGCCATGCTCCCCCCCCCACCTCTATCTCTCTCTTAGCTAAGAGTGTTAGACGTAGATTTACATGACTCCCTTGTGGGCGACCCCCTTTGACGTCAGGCTGGCATTGCCAATCACGCGTGTGTATTACATTAGGCCCAGAGAGAAAGAGAGAGAGAAAGAGAGGAGGATTGATTTAGGGAGAGTTAGCGAGCGGTTTGTATGGTTGTGAGTCTGCATGTATCGCACACTTCCATGTTTTGATGAGTTTGCATATGCGGAAAAAGACGATTCGAGAGTGCTTGTGTAATTGATATTTTTCGGACGACCCTGGATAAGTGGCGAGGGAATTGATTTGTTTTTTACTGTTTCTTGGAATATATCTGTCTCTATTTTTTGTGTTTTCGAGAAAGTAATCTTTTAATGTTTAAAGCTGCGCTCGAGATCGGAGGAAAGAAGCTGAAATTTGTAAAACTCAACTAATAATTCATTACAATATTAAATATAATCATGTTTATAAACTGAATATTGTCCCTAACCACACGTTTAATAAAATTCAAACATCATCTGTCATACACCCATTGCATCAACATACTCCTGAAATACAAAATACAAATTTCCTCTTAAGTAGAATAAGCCGAGCACGGTACGGCACTGCACACCATAGACAATCTACCTCGCCTCACGCCCTTCACATAATCTCTCATACATTTGCAAAACGTTAAGCATACGATAAACCAGCCGCAAATAAAAATTCCAAACAAATCTCGTCCTCGCCTCCGCATCAGCTACCATCATAACAGATCCCTATCTCCGTCCGACAGGCGTGACGATAAAGAGGCAAAACAATGTCAGCGTCATCAAACAGTTATGACGCGCGGCAAATGTAAAAAAAAAAGAGGGACCCGAGAGAACCGGAGCATTGGTCCTACCGGACTCGAGCCAGCCCGTGTCCACGCGCGTCCTATAACCTTCGGCGCAGATTGCCCTCTAATTGTCACTTGATGCCTCGCGCGCGCGCGCGCAGGAAAACCGTGTCACTCGCACTTTAGCGGCGTGGAAGATTTTTCGACTGTTATTATGCGCTCGCGGCTGCTGTACAATAAATAGCGGGAGATTGAGGATGCTGGTTTATTGATTTATTGACTAGGAGGTGGAGTTTTTGGTTTTCTTTTTTCGGGAGGTGAGGGATGGTTTGGTGATTAATGCAGCGGGGTTATTTTGGAAAATTTTATTTCGGTGGGAGTGAGGCATTGATTAAGTGTCTTTTATTTTGGACATTTTTCTTGATTTCGAGTTTTTGGGGCGATTTAAAGGATGATTATATTAGATTCGCTTGGGATATATATTTTTAAAGGCAGTAAAATAACAGTTTGGGATAATACAGCTATTTTCGTTTTAGACTCTTTTATTTCAATTTTTGTCGAATTTCAGTTATTTTCATAACGAGGTTCATTGTTGCACGTCATCTCAAATCACACATTTAGACTTCCTCTGAGTAGTTTTTTTTTTGAAAATGCAGAATATTCACTGGTCAATTTCATGACGTAACGGTGCTGTAAGAAATACGTGCATGTAGAATGAATTTAGATACTTTTGCAATGTGAATAAAGAAGAATTCAAAGTGGAATAGCCAGATTTAAA
>JAPYZA010001947.1:0-19206 GCA_030522685.1 Eupelmus azureus
CCGTACGTGATCTTTCGCGCTGGCGGCGCTCTTTTTTTTCCTTGCTTTTTGGCGCTCCGCAAGCGCGCGATCCCCACTCTCTCTCTCCCGGCTCGCGTTCGTTCTCTGTTCTTTTAATCGTTATTTTGTCGCCGCTCCTCGCTCTCTTTCTATGCGCCCACCCGAGTTTCTTTCTATCGCTTCGTTTTGCAGAGCAAAAGAGAGACTGTATGCGCGTTGATCTTTCGCCGGCTGCGCTGATCGGTTACGTCACAGAGGACAGACGATGAAAGTGCGAACGAGTACGAATTTGATTTGAGGTACCTTGATTATTGCCGTTTTTGTGCTGGCGTGATTCGAGGCAAATTTACCTGATTACAAGTTGAGTAGTCTAAAAATTAATTTTTTGTAATTGATTTAAATTAGTAACGACAATCAAGCTAATTAAACCACTGAACAAAATTTTGCAGTTACCCAAAAAATCCGAAAAATCGCAAAACAGTCCGTCATCGCTTCCTCTCAAGTGTCGATAAACACCGAAAGCGCCTCGCAATCGAAAAAAATTCCCCGATAAAAGCCATGAAACTCGCCTCGCTTAGGAATCCGTCGAAAAACAATGGCGGAAGCGAAGGCCCCAGCGCAAAATCCTCCCCCCCCCCCCTCCCCCTCAGCAGGGGCAGACCGAGAGAGAGAGAGAGAGCGAACATTTGACTGGGAATTTCGCGAGAGAAGCCGAGATAGAAAAGCCGGCGAGCGGCAGAGAGACGTATAATCTTCGATTAATCTTTCGGCCCTCTCCCCGGCGCATATATAGCGGCGAGCTCGATACGAGCGCGCGCGTCTGCATCGAGAGAGAGAGAGAGAGGCTTGGCACACGCGGCCGAGCGGGACATCATAGGACGGGTTAAGAGGCATCACGAAAATTTCGTGTGCGCCCGCGCGGCTCTCTACTCTGGCTGGCTGAGCTGCCTCTCTCTCGCCCCCTTCGCTCATTTTTACTCCCCTTCCTTTCGCGCTGGCTCGCTTCTCCTCGTCCGCCTCTTCTCTTTCTATGTGCGCTCTATCTCGCTCTTGGGCTTTCTCTCTCTCTCTCTCATCGGCGGTCTCTGTCTCTCGGTTCGTTCGTTTTTTTCGCGATTCCGTGTGCATCGGCGCTTAGGATACGGTATTTTGGATGTGAGTTTTTTCTGGTTTATATAGAGACTGACTTACGTGAGCGAGGAGTATGGCTGTACGTAGGTTTTGTACACTCACCTGGAACAGAAAGAAAGATGTGTATGGTTAGATTTGTGTGATGTTGAATGTTAAAAGTGTATTCACTCTTATTTTTTGTTAGGATTAATTTGTTGAACTTTTATTATTCCTGTGTATGATATTTTTTAAAAGCCATATATGGGATTCTTTTGATTCGATTACAAGTAAACAATTTCTATTTCACATGGTCGAAAATAAAATTTCTCGGAAAAAATAAATATTGAATCGAGATAGGGGAAAAAAGAAGCATGTGTATAGAAAAAATGGCAAAAAACTGTGTTTTTCTCTAGTATAGAAAATAAACAAAATACCTAATCATAGAAAGAAAAAATGTAACGATTGAAAGGTAAAGCACATTACAACAAAAAAATCAAGCAAACACACTAATGAAGACTTTGTTCTCTTTTTCAATCAAATTTTATAAAAATAAGCCGGCAATTATTTTGCAATTTGGTAAATATCTTTTTAATGGGAACTAATGCAATGATTAAACAAATCAGGTTAGCAGTTATTGAAAAAAAAAATGAGCGCGTCTGAACTTTTTAATTCGACCTGGGACTTGGTCGGAAATTGACGATAAGTAGAAGCGGTAGTGTACGATAAGACAAAATGACGAAATGCGCGAATATCGATAATTGCAACTGTCTGCCTGTCTGGGAAGAAACTTTTTAAGTAAAAAATCAATAGATTCATATTTTTTGATATCCAGTCATATTTATTACAAAAATTTTCCTCAAATTCAATTAAAGAATTAAAATATAATATTAATATTTATAACGGATGAAAATAAAATTATTTTAACACAAGAACGATGTTTAATTTATAGTGTTAATCACAAAAAGTAGATAGCTACAAAAAACTGCGCCTACAATAACCTTGAAACCCCCACTCCCCAACAGACTAAACCTCCGTCGGTAAAGCAGCTCTCTACCACCATCCCCTTAAAAACCCCACTCCCAGTCACCCTCGAGCACCGAAAAAAAGCCGAAGGGAAGTGCATAATGGGACAAAGAGCAAGATAAATATAACGAAGAAAACGAGTCGGCTGGCGCTGCGCGCGTCGGGATCGCGAATTTCGGCGAACGCATCAAAGAGCGAGTAGCGCGGGGGGGGGGGGCAGCGGGGAGGAAACAAGTGCACACGGCCCAGCTCTCGGCCAGGATCAGAAAGGGACGACGGGGCATGGACACAAAGGGAATCCGAGGAGACAGAGGCGCCTTTTGTGTAAAGGGCAGCAGCAGCAGCAGCGAGCGCGCGCTCACATACACACATATGCGAAAGAGAGCGGAGAAAGAGAATTCAATTGTTTCGCGCGCTCTGGCGCTTTTTTGTGTGCGTGTACGTGCGTGGAGTTTGACCTTCGGTTCTCGATGCACGGCGGCTGCGGAGTATTAATTCGCGGGAGATCTGTTACCGGGGTGCAGATTGTGAACTGGGCTTAATTGCGGCGTGGTCGATAATTTTGGAAATGGTGATAGATGCTGGGATGTTAGTTTATTAATTTTGTTAGTTTCGTTGTGTGGGAGAGAAGAGAGAGTAAATTGTAACGATAGATTTTTTCCGTTAAATTTGTTCAGAAATCAACGAAAAAAATCGCTTTTACAATGTTCTTTCAAAGCTTAAACGTATCGATCGGTCGTTCATCGCTTCTTTATCCATCGAGTGCTAATGAAGAGAAAAAGCAAAAGAAGAACGGCGCGCGGAGGTGCGAAAACGCGAAAAAGAAAAAGAGAGACAATCATTAGTCTGCATTTGAAGGTGACGTGCAAAACTGGTATAGGAGACGAAGAAAGGGCCGAGGGGTTAAAAAGAAGGGCAAGAGCGAGGGGAAGAGGAAATATACACGAAGACAAGAGCGAGACATTGAGATTTTTGTTTCGAAAAGAGTCGAACGGAAGGAAGATGAAGTACAAAGCGAAAAGTGCATACAAAGAAAAGGATCAGAAGGGCAGGACTATTTTGACACTTCAATTTACATGTTATTATAAGTCTCAGCAAACCGATATTTCAGCGCCTAGAAAGTTAAATTTCACGCTCGACATGAATTTTCGACCAACATCTAACAAACTTTTCGAACGTTTAAAAACAATAATTTCAGGCCAAGATTAAATCAAGATTAAAACTTCATCTAAAACCCGACGCATAAATAAAGCTCCCCCGGCAATATAAGCGTCTGCCACGCATACACACACACGCATAAAACGCTTAGCGCGCCGCGCAGGCAACAAGCTTAGCATACATAAAACCAGTGAAACGCAGTATCCTGTAGCTCAAAAGGCGAGGGACACGCGCAGGCGAGAGACAGAATCGCGGAAAAACGCGTCTCGTTCTCTTCGTTTTCTCCGTTTCCATTTCGCGCCGGGGCTGTTCTTTCTCTCGGTTACTTGCATTGTAATTAATTTCTATATAAACAGCGCCACTTAGACGCTTTCAAATCGCGTTAAGTCCACCTCGCGTATTCTTTATCGTGCGAGTTGATGAGACTTTTTTGCGGCTGTTTTCTTTCTCGGAAAGTGCCTGGGGATTATAAAATTTTTTGCCAAGTTTATCTTTTAGATAGGTACTTTGCTTATAAATTTATTTGACGCGTAAGGTTGATTAATTATACGGTTCTCGAATTATTTTTTAATTGTAGTTGTAAATTTCGTTTAACGGATGCATTTGTAAGACACGAAATTCCGTTGATTTAATACTGGAATAATTGTAAAATGCTACAGGACGAGCGGGAGGGAGGCGCTAGAGTCGAAATTGTTTAGCAGATATACTGGATGCTGCCTATTAGTACGTGTTAGCACTGCCAACGTAATTGGAAGCCCAGACACCGGGCGAGTATTTGTAAGAAATAAAAAAAAAAAAAATACGAGTACTGAACTTAAAACTTTGGCTTTAATAAAACGCAGTGTAAAATTCCTATAACGATTTAATTAAAACCTTTGGGTTTCAGATGTCCTTTTTTATCGTTTTCTGGTATCGATTTCAATATAAGAAAACGTTACGTTACTGCAAATCGCAGAAAGTACAGAACCAAACTATAAAATAACTTAACAAACAATAAACCCGCAAATCTCAACCATCAAACCCCATAAAAATTCCATCTCGATCAATAATTACCCCGGCAGCCTTCAAAAAATCCACCACAAAAAACCCATCCACATCCCATCAACCTCACCGAACCCCTAATCCCCCGTCTAACGAGTCGCCCCTACCAAAAAAAATCCCAAAACTACCTCCCGGCGGCGCAAAATTTGTAAATTAAAAAAACACGAGCAGCAAGAAGGATCGGAGCGCGCGCGATCGGCGCAATCTCGGCGTACATATAATAAGCGGGCCTGGCGGCTAGCCCCCCGCAAAAAAGCAATTTCGGCCGACGCGCGCTCGCCGGCTCGGCAGGGCCGAAGGAATAAACAAAAAGCGAAAAGAAGAGAGGAACCGGCGCACGGCCCTGATTCGCGAGCTGCAGACGCGACCAGGGGCAGCTCGCTCGGTTCTCTCTACTGGCTCTCCCCTACTTTTGGAGTCTCTGGGTTTGTGTGAGTGTGCGTTTGTGGACGGAGAGCTGGCTGGGTGTGCGTGAAAGGATGCCTTAGGGAGCGTTCACACGGCTGCGGTTGGCTCGCTTTTGGTGGGCTTGATGGCTGGAAGGTTGGCTGGTTGTATAAAAGGGTTTTGCGGAGGAGGATTAAGTTTTTATGGGCGAGTTGAGACTTTTGAGGTACTGCTTGTTGTAGGGGTTTTGTTCATGCTTTAATTCTATTAAAATTAATAAATTTTAAGGTTAGGTTTAGGATGATGATTGCGTTTGCTTGTAGGTACCATATAAAATAACAGCTACTTTGTGTCTATAAAAAAACTCGCATTATTAAGACATTCAGGTTGAAAGAAAAAATTACTTTATTCAATTTCAACTATTTTTCAATTAATCTTGCAATTAGAATTTATAAAATTACCAATCCGAACGTACTGTAGAATTGAAAGTCCTTCCCAAAAAAATCAAACCTCAATCCCGAAATCCCCGACTCTGCCTAACGAACTCAAAACTCCGCTAACACCCAATCAATCGTCCTCGGAGCCATCCGCGTTGTGCAGCCCCCTTAATCCAACGAGTGCGCGCGCACACACATACACTCACACATACGCGCGTGTACGTTCATCTCGGCGCGTCCAGCTCGTGGAGCGCAGAGTCCAAAAGGGAGAAAAGCAACAACGAGCGGCGGCGACCGGCTTCTAACCGCCGGCGCTGCTCTTCTCTCTCTTTTGCACACATACACACGTAGACACATACACACACACACACACACACACACACACACATATAAAACCGTGCAAAATCGAGCAGCACGTGCATGTGTACAGCCGAGCGTCGCCGAGCGGTAACCCGTACGGCTCTGCGCTGCGAGACCGGAGAAGAAGAAGAAGAAGAAGCGAGATGGAGAGAAAGAGTAAGAGAGAGAAAGAGAGAGTCGTGTCAAGGACAGCCAGGAGGAGGAACAAGTCCGAAGGACTGTGTCAGTCGTTGATACTCGCGCGCTCCCGGCTCCTTCTTCTTCTTCTTCTTCGCTACTCTCGCTCTCGGCGCGCGGAGGTGCGCTCTCTGCACAGTGAGTCCTCTATTTTTCCGGAAAGAGAGCGCAGAGGAACGGGAATCGCGCCTCGATGGGACGCTGTGATGAGGATTTTTTCCGCGGCTTTTTGAGTTTGGATGCTTTGGGGTGGTTGGGTTTTGGGGGGAGTGAGGAATTATTGCTGGGAGGAATGCGATGATAGGATAGGTATTTTTTTCGTTAGATGGTCGGAAATGTTAGAATGGAGTACGAAATAATGAGTATAGAGAGATTTTATTGGGGCTTTAAAATTTTAATTACTAACGAACTTGAAATTGTTTTTTAATTACTGGTGTTTAAAAAAAATTTAGATAATTATCAGAAATTAACTGGATTATTTAATAGATAATTTTTATTATAATTACAAAACAGTATAGACTGAATGGCTTAAGCAAAATTACACCAATTCAAGAACAAAACCCTTATAAAAACCCGGACTAAAGAGCCGCGTTAGCTCGCCGCGTTATTCCTGCGCAGCGAGCGCATTTTAAACAACAAAGTTACTCTCCTGACTCTGTGAACTCATTGCAGGTACAATTCAATCAGGAACAATAGCTCATTTAATTACAATGAGCATTTGTGCGCCCTGAGTCAAGTCCCTCTCTGTCTCGCCCAAATAAAGTGCGCCTCTCGACTCGAAAACTGCACACACATATACACGCGCTTATCCCGCGATAAAAAGGGAACAAGCGATTTAAACTTCTTTAAAAAAGGAGAAGGAGCAAGCGCGGGGGTGGAGAAAGAGCGGAGGAAGCGTAAACGCCCGAAGAACGCGGAAAAGAGGAGTAAACGAATTTTCTCCGTATACGGAGTAGCGGCGAAATGGAGAAGAAGAATCATGGACTGTCGTGTATATTGCGGAACCCGAACGCGGCTCGAAAGAAAGAATTTACGAAGTGAGGAGAGAGAGAGAGAGAGAGAAGGATGTGGCTGGATAAGGGGGTTAAGTGTTGAGAGAGCAGACCGGACGGAAGGGAATGACGTTAGAATACGCTGCGGCTAATGGATGAACTTGTTGGATAAACTGGAAGTTATATTGAATGATCATTTGCTACTTTCTGAACTTATGCAATAATGACGCGTGGAATTACGTCAACCCCAAAATGTCGCCACACTCAATTTCCGTTTAACGAAAATCACTCTGCTTAAACATCAATAGCCATAAGCATCAATATATCCAGACGAAAAAACCCTTCTCTCCGCTCTCGAAACTCCAAAAGCTCCAGCGTCTCCCCATCCGCAGGCTAGACCCAGGCGAACAGCCCCCCTCTGAAAAAAAATCAGCAAAACCCAAAACTCAGCCCAAAAAACGAGGCAAAAAAAGCCTCCCTCCGACTCTCTCCTCTCTCTCTCTCTCTCTACACACAGAGCCGTCGGCATCCGCAGCATCAGGCGCGTCGAGAAGTGCACCAATCACGGGGCTTAGCAACATTGCGTGCCGGCACGTCGCGCCGGCGGGGAGCAGCCGGCGACGAGCTCGCGTATATAGAGTCAGGGCGACGCCGAAAGAGAGAGAGAGAGCCTGTTTCGCGCGCGCGCGCGTAGAGAGGGAATTAAGAGAGGGGAAAAAATGCGAGAGGGAAGAAAGTCGGGGAAGTGGCGAGTGCGCGCGGCTGGTTTTTTTTCGCGTTCGGGTGGCCGGAGAGGAGGGTTTGGAGAGGGATGGGGTTTTGAGTTTTGGAGGAGATGGTCCTCGAGGGTTTTTCGAGTTTTCGAGTTTTCGAGGACGGAGTGGCTTGTGTTAATGTCGCGCTTCGAGTGGATGGCTTTGATCTGGTTTGTTGGCGATGTTTTTTGATGAATTGGAGAGTTGAGCGTTTACATGATGTGAGCGATAGAGAGTGTAGGGAAGATTGATTTTGTAGTTTAGGTTTTGCTGTTTCAAGATGTAAGAAGTTAATTTTAAAGACACGGATTATTTTGCGATAATTTATTTCTTCAGTACGTTGAATAACTATTTGCACATCATTCCACGAAAAAAGCGAAATTCAAATTACAAAAGCGCAGCCAATGAAAATTCCCAGCAAATATAGTATATTTTAATTCTTACTAAAACGCACGAGCAGCTCTCTGAAAAATCACAGCTCGCGAAACAACGCCGGCGTCGAAAAGTACAAAAAGCCAGGAGGAGAAGCCGGGGTAGAGTCCGAACACGTACGCACACGGAGCGCAGGTCCGCGAGGTGCGAATATTGAATTGGTCTCGGCGCCTGCTGCCTTCGCTTCCTATTCGCGTGTACAGGCAGGAATCAAAAGAGACGGGGCCGAAGGAGTGGCTCGATGACTCGTTGAAATGGAAGAAATTATTGTTTTACAGGGAAGGATATTTTTTTTTATGGTTTTGAAAAGTTACTTGTTTCAGGTGTTTAAGTAGAAAATTACCGAGTATGAACAGACAGTGGAGATGGAGATGGATTGCCTGCAGTTGTCAACTACTTTTGAGATGATGAATTGCGTGTATGAAATAAGTAATTTGGGGCCTTGCTTGTTTAGGTAGCATTGTCACGTTTTATGAGTGTATTATTAGCCTTGTGGATTTGGATTTAGGATTGTTCCGAAGAATTGATTCTTGTTTTAGGCTATGAAATTTTAGAGTTTACAAATAGAATTGATAGAATATTTTGCTGATGGTAATGAAATTTTTTAGTTTTAACTAAATTTAATTAGGTTGTCCTATTAATATAGCAATTGGCAATTGTTTAGGCTTTAGTAGTAGGATCTTACAAAAACCTAATAAATTGTTAGGTATTAGGCCAAACAAATTAATATTTTCTTCGAGAACTGATTGACTAAAAACAAAGATAATTATATAATTAGGGAATAGACAAAACTTTGAGCAATTCCTTTAATCCAGCCTAAATAAATTTTCACATTCACTTAAGCTCATTCCACAATTACGGATAATCGATAGAATCATTTCAATCGCTTCATAATGAATTCTTATTCGAAAGAGCTTATTATTCAATCACAATTAAAATGAGCGATTCCGATTCTATGCGCGAAAAAAGTCTCGTGTATATACATCGGCGAGTACGTTTTTATTACTTTTTAATTGAGTCGTCCTTCATTCAACCAATAATCCATAGTTTACTCTGCAATATTTATTTGTATTTTCACTTGCACTATCCGCATGTAATATTTCATTTCAATTTTTTTAGTATCGTAATTGATTTTTTATATCGTTATTGGATCGTTACGAAGCAAAGTTGTGTTTGCACAACGTAAAATTTATTCCAAAGTGATTTTTAATACTACAGCAGAGCTGTAATATGGCCATGAACGTGTATAAAACGAATCTTTTGAAAAGTCAGAATTTACTGATAAGGGATCATTCAAAATCAGCACAAAAATTGTTTTCAGATTACATAAACTAGTTACATTTTACTCGATCTGATCACAAAATCAAGCAACAAAAATAATCCTATCATTACTCAACAAACATTATCCAGCGCCTATAATTCACAGCGCACCAACTTCACCAGAGAATTCGCAAAATTGCGAACCACTGCGTATACGTGCGCGATGCGCGCCGAGTTTGCCGTGATCCTAATTGTCGAACAATGCGAGCCGCTCGACGACTACGCCGACGACCGCCGGGGCAGCAGCAGCAGCCGAGGGTCGAAGATTGCTACTTTTTTATTGATCATTAGTCCTCTCTTTTTCCCTCTCGCGCTGCGCACTCGAGCGCTCGGCTATTCTGCCGCCGATGGAGAAAACGAAAATGCCTCTGATCTCTTAAAAAGGTATATTTGCAAATTACGTGAGTTGTATTTTTTTATGAATAAATGACGGGGATGGAACAGCGTTCGGGAGTGTTGTAAAGTTAAATGTAGAATTTCTTTTAAATAGCCGGTAATCAATACCGTCCAGTCGATAATCGATCGATAATAAGGCGCGATCGATGTTAACACGTCACTACAATATAGAAAATTATTCGCAAATTATGCGAAAATAGCTTCCTCCACGATTTAAAAACTGAAATTTCCACTTCAGGAAAAAAAGACTGAAATTGTAAAAAAAATTGTAGCAAAGCAACCATATCGCGCGATAAGCAACCAGCAAGCACGCTATATTTAAAAACACCCAAGCATTGATAATTTATTCTCGTCACCTAATCACCGAGCCTACACGATATCGTCTCTCATCGAGTGTCCACACAACCGCCCTTCTTCATGTTTCAATTAACCCATTAAAAACAATCTCCATCATTCTCCTCCGATTTCAATCGTCAAACAAGCCAATATCGCCAATCCGACCACACAAACGTTCCGCGCGAACAAAAAATCAACATCCCACGTGCGTGTAGACAGGAATTTCTCTATATGAAAAGCCAGCGCGCGCCGCAGCAAGCCAGTAACTCAATAGCCGGAAAAATTTTCCCGGCTCGTCTCTGCGTCTTTCTCTCGGCGGGGCTCGGCAGGCCGCGATAGAGAGACAAAAATATCAAAGACAGACGTTTATAGAAGTGTGTACGCGCGGCGGCGCGAGCTCGTAAGTATATGACCCGCAGCATCGGAATGACGCTCGGAAATTTGTGCGAGTGTCGTGGGACTTATTAAGGCGCTTGTTGCGTCTGGGAGGAGGTTTTTTGTTCGGGACGGTATTGAAGGAGCGGATTGTGAGGCTACGGCGACGGCTATTTTTGATCAATTAGCTTTAGGCTGGGTATTTAGTGGAGACTTGGACGCGATGCTGCGCGCTTGGTCGGAACGTTGGGACTAATTTTACCGAATTCGTGTAATATGGAGTTTCGTAATTGCGTGCTTAGTTCTTAATTTAGTTGCTATGTCTCGTTTCGATAATGTGTGTCTTTAAAGAGGACGTAGAATCTTGTAGTTAGCGGTGATTACGGAGGCTCGTTTTGACTAATTTTTAATTTTGAAAAAAATATTCGTTGTCCGGCTGTTTTTGATTAGATGAGCAAAGCGATGGAGAGATATTATTTCAAATTTGAAAACTAGATGAAACAAATGGATTTTCATAATTTTTGGCAAATATAACGTTTAATCATCGCCTTAATAGAATGGCTGAGTGAAATCAATCATTTTAGACCAATAATTGAATCACTCAATTTGGAACTATCAAATAAATTTCACAGTTTACTGTCGCAAAGAGCCAACGCTTAAATTTTCGCAAACGTTCATTCAAACATTAACAATTCCTTCGCAGCCTCGACCCAAACCACGACCAACATTCTAAACTCCCATGCCAAAAAAAAAGACCAAAAAACATTCCCTCCACCTCGACTCAGCCTCAACACAAACGCGCAACATCCACGCAACAAAAGAAACAAAATTGCCTCGGTAAGCTCAGCGCCGACACGCACAATATCCAGCGAGCGGCCCTCTAAAAACATGCATATATGCAAGAGCAAGCGGCGGCGTCGGCGCCGAGTTAACCTTAAAATTTCGCGACTCCGAAAAATCATGTCCCCCCCACCCCCACCGCTCCGGCATCCGAGAGCCGAGCGAGCGAATATTAACGCACTGCGCGCGGCGGGCGGTTCATTAGTATGCGTATGGCTCTGTAAAACGTACCTAGCCTCCCTGACCGGCTTGTGCAAAGGATGATATTTTGGAGCGCTCGTCTTCGTCTTCGTGCACTTTCCCTCTCTCTCTCTCTCTCTAGGCAGACTCTCCTCCTCCTCTTCTACGTGCCCGAGTTCGTTGCTCGTTGGAAAGCCGCCGCGGCGGCGCGCGAGCGGGGAGTAGAAAAATAATTGAAACGCCGCGCGTCTAATGAAACGTCGCCGATCACGAGGCGAAGGAAAAAAATGGCTCAGAGTGTCAGCGAACTCGCGGCGCACGCACTGGCTCTCTCAGGCGTTTCTACTGCGCGCGCAGTCTGCGCCTCTCTCTCTCTCTCTCCGTCCTTTCTAATCAGTCCTTATTTTACTTGATTTTTTTCGATCACTCGCGCGCGCGCCCGCGTCTCTGGCGAAAATTGATTCCTTCCTGGGCGCTACTATAGCGCTCGCTACTACTGCGCGTGTTGCGTTCGGCCGCGCGCGGCTGATTAATCGATGGGAAAACAAAGACGCACTCGCACTTTATGCAAAAGTTTAACGAATTACTTTCGTTCGTTTTTTTTTTCTTTAGATCGCGTGCGAAAATGAAAAAAATAAAGGTTCCGTGCTGGCGGTTGTCTAGACACGCGCGAGGCGCGACTCGCTCTGCAGAGCCGTGGTGCGCGCGCTGTGTGTATACGCCGCCGCTGCTTCGGCTCTCGTATGCATGTATATGGACTCTTACACGCAGCACACAGACGCACACACACAGACACACACGGGAACGAGGAGAGGAGCCCCGCCACCACCGCCGCCGCGAATACCGGCCCACCGAAATATATATTGTTTATCCGCGCGCGGCGCCCGCCGCCGTCGTCTCGTCGTCTCTTTTACGCGCATACACGTCCGTAAGCGTGTACACACGCACGTGCATACACGTGCGCGGGCTCTTGGGGGCACTCTACCCCAGCGCCGGCCGGCGAAAGTGAGCCGGCTCACGCAGATGGATATACGCGCGCCGATGAATTTTTTATTAAGGAGGAACTGTTTTATCGGCCGTTGGTGGGGTGCAATGTCGGTAAGGTAGGTAGGAAGAGAGCGGCGGTCGGTAAGTTGGTGACTATCGGTATTGCAGAGAGTGAATTTGTCGGAGGACGGTTTGGGTGAGCAAGGGAGACCGTAGTTGGATTTAAAACCGGGGATTTGTGATATATTACCTTCGTTTTTGAACTGTTCAAATGTCAGAGGTGTACTGCTACATATTCCCAGAAGGATTGAATAATTCAATCGATAAGTTTATTTTTAAATAGAAAACGATTTCAAGTGATTTTTAGACATAAGTCGCAGTATAATCACCGAGCCGATAGAAAATATATATTCATCGACTAATACGCAGTAATGGATCATGTAATTTAGCCGCAAAGTAAATTATTTTACATTACTCACAAATTATAAAGATTAAATCACGCGTATATTGATATGGATCAAGTAAATAATCCTAAACAATAAAAATTGAAGACAACCTGATCAACAAATTGCAATTGCCCTTTAAAAATCAGTAGATCCATAAGTTAATATTTATCTTCAAAATTTTCAATTGCACAACTTCATGAAATAAAACAGAACTCCATCGCTCCACATTCGCAAAAGGTGCAATTCTTTTCCTGGGCAATCGATTTTTCTAAATAAAAGAACATCTACAAAAAAGCGTCTCTCTTCCAAACCGTTAAGCCGCGCGACTCTCGTCCTCCCCAGCTCACGGGAGATAATCAAATTACTTTGCTCTTCGTCATCTTTAAATAATCGCCCCAACTAATAATCGATGGTATCCATTTCTCCAAACCCGAAAATAATACCTCGCGCACGGCAACAGCAATAAATTAGCTTCGCCTCCCCGCCAGCCTTCAGTGAGAAGGGAAGAGCCAGCACAGGGGTGAGAGGAAAATAAAAAGCAAAAAGAAAAAATGCTCACTCACCTGAAGCTCGGCCTGCGAGACGTCGATCTCGCCCCTGTAGACGAACTCGATTATGAATTTGAGGTCGTTGAAGCAGACGTCCTGGGGCATGATGATGGTCGGGTGCTTGCAGGGGTTCGAGAGCAGCAGCTTCTGAAAGTACGAGCTGCACGCCGACAGCACCACCTGCAAGGAGGAAACGATGATAAGCCCTCTCTCTGTGTTTGTACGTGAAAAACGGCGGGAAGAGAGACGGGAGGGAAAGAGAGAAAGATGCTGGAAAGCGCTTTGCGTCATTCGCAAGCTCGAGGGGTAGGAGGAAAATGTTACTAGAGCTCGTTCCTTTTTTTTCTTTTTGTAAGTTGATTGAAATTCCAGTATTTTCTGGGAATTGTTTTACAGAGAGCTCGATGATTTGAAAAATTAATGAATATTATTTAAATAATAAAGAGCGTTTTAGTTTTAATTTATTTTAATAAAGGTTTGAAATTTTGAATAATTAATTAGTTGAAAAATTTACTTTTTGAATAAATAAATGAAAAATCGATTTTACAAATTATTCATCTTTAACTTTTTACTTTCTTACTGTTTATAATTTTATAATCTTATCAAATCATTTACATTATTTATTTCCATTATTTCCATTATTCCCATTATAGAATCATAATATATTTTTTAACAATAACATAGTCTATTGAGCTGCATAAACCATTATAAACCATTAGAACGAATTGATAGAAAAAATATAGTTACTAAATTTTTTTAATTCTCTAAAATAATGCAATTGAGACTATCAATTCCCCGAAAAACTCCCATTAAGCCAAAATAAAGTCGTCGGTATACCCAAAGAGAAATGCGAAAAATTAAAAAAACCGACCATTTTTTTCTCTTGACATATAAATAAAGCAACCTGACTAAGAGACAATGAATTTTTTTATATTCGCTGGTTCTTTATCTTTTGGTTTTTCTCGAGAGCGAAACGGAAAATATCCATATCCAGAGAGCCATAAAGCGAGAAAAAAGGAATCTCGACGAGAGACAAGAGAAGGGGTAGGGACGGAAAGTCCGCGAAAAAGCGAGAGTGAGAGAGAGAGAGAGAGAGAGAGAGAGAGAACGAGAGACGCGGGACAAAGAAGAATCTGCGCTCATGCTAGAAAGAGACAGAGAGAGAGAAAGATAGAGAGAGCCCGGTAAACATAAAAAAAGATAGGATGAGAGAGAGGAAGAGAGAGAGAGAGAGAGAGAGAGGGAGAGAGAGAGAGAGAGAGAGAAAGGATAAAAACTGTCAGAGATGCGAAGGCAGCAGCAGCAGCAGCGCAGACTCTCAGGAAAAAGGGGGACGCGCAGAAAGAGAAAGAAAGAGGCGCGGGCGTGTATAGATATACGCGGGTGCTTGCCCAGGAAAAAAGCCGTAGAGAAAGAGAGAAGCGAGCTTATAAAAAAAAGAGAGAGACGGAGCGCAAGAGAAAGAGAGCGAGAGAGAGATAGACAGAAAAAGAGAGAGAGAGAGAGATTAAGCTCTCGCGATGGGAGACAAAGAGAAACGAGACGAGGGAAAGGCCAGGAAATGAAATAAAAAGAAAACGCGCGGGGGATGTATAAAAGAGACAGAGAGAGAGAGAGAGAGATGAGAGAGACAGAGAGAGAAAGGGAAAGAGAGAGATAAAAGGAAAGAAGATGGATCTGAGAGCAGCGAGAGAGAGAGAGAGAGAGAGAGAGAGAAGGAGGAATAGATCGATAGAGCGTGTGGGTGGAAGAGGGAAAAATGTATATATATTCCGGGTCAATCTTCCCTCTCTCTCTTCTCTTCCTTCTCAACTTCTTATACCTCGCGCTTTCTTACATCCCCTTTCGTGCCGCGCAATATTCGTATCTACGACAGAGCCGAGCTACGATATTTTTACTGCCAAGCGACAATTGCGTTCATCAAAATGCAGAGCCCCACGACTCCCCCTCAAATTTTAAAAATAAAATAAAATTCGACCGTGCCAAACTCGGCCGGGACGAAAAGTAACTTGTCCATCCGATCGTACATATACACGGAAGTGCTCGTCTCTGTTTCAGTCCAAAAAAATTCCCCCCTCACCCGAGCACCAAAAAGGACGAAAATGAAATTAAACATGGAAATGTAGTCGACCTTTCGCGGCGTATACCCTATATATCCACGTGAGTAGCGGACCGGCAGGTCCTCGCTGGCCTACTTTCTCCGCGGTGATCCTCTCCGTATTAAATGTCCCTATGCTCTCCCTCTCTAGGTTAAATGAAAAAGAAAGACAGCAAACAGGTGATTATGAGTATACATACCTTGTGCGCTTTGAGGGAGGCCTCGTTGCAGGCCAGCGTCACGTCGACGAACGCTTCGGTCTGCAGGAGCTGGTGGAACACGGACGTCATGTTCGACTGGTAGTTGTCCCAGCGCAGGCAGTAGTGCTGCCCGGCCATCCCTCCGCTGTAACCAGAGAAAGGAAAATGGGTTAGGGCGAGAGTAAAGTTCGCGATATTCCAGGCTCGTACGTCCTCTCTTGTGTTTATATGACTGCGCGGGCTTTTGTTACTTTTGAGACGAGGTTGTGGTGTGGTTAAGGAGGTACGCATGACTTGGGGTAAGAGTGTGGGTGTGTGCGTGTTTTAGTTTTGTCGAGTAGTTTTAGGGCTGGAGGGATGAATGTTTTGGTGTATGGTTTAGAGTGAAATTTTTATTTTTTTCGGGTCCAAGTTTTTGACGGAGGGTTGGTTTAAGAACGCGGGAGGAGTGACACTTGAGTAAGGGCGGTTGGAATTAGAAAAAAATAAGGGTGAAAATTTTATCTTTTGCACCATTTGTCACAGTCGTCTGAATGTAAGATGTTCAATGTTATGCTCTTCTGCAGCTTTGGAAGTTAACGATTGTTTTATAAATAGTGTCAATTATTTTTAAAACAATGTTAAGAAATAATCTTTTATTTTCAAAACATCAAAAGGTCTTTCATACTTAAAAATGACTTTTCTACGAATTCAATTTTAAATAAATTTTCGTAAAATAAATGTCTTTGTTGAGTGTATATGCTTCGCGCTAACCATTATAAATATTTAAAAGGATGTTTTATTCGGGGCTGCATACTGTCAAAGGAAAAGACTTATTGCATGTAACGTTTTTATTTTAAATACAATTTGAATAACGTGAATATTTTTTTAATTGTTCACCGAATCACCCGTAATATTATATCTATTTAAAACATAAGTTTTATTGACGTTTCGTAAAAAGATTCAAATACAAATCTGTAGACTATTGTTTTTTAAATTTGAATCTATTTTATCTTTTTAAAAACATCGCACATTTAAAGTAGTTATATTGTAACATGTACTGCGTTTTTCATCAACTTTAAAAAGTTAAAAAATCGTAAAATCTTTAAAAATAATTATTTTTCGACTTCAAGAATACTCTTGTAAAATTTGAGTCTGATCCACCTTTTAGATTTGAAAATATATTCTCCAATTTTAGGGCATCTTAGATTACAATGTATCTATACCTACATAAAACGAGTGAACTTTGAATGAGTACATCTCAAAATACAGACAGTGAACCAAATTGAAATTTTATAAGAGTATTTTTCGAAATATAAAAAGTAATTTTACTCAAAGTTTTTTACGATTCTCTATTTTATTAAATTTTATGAGCAATAAACTATATGTTACAACATAACTACCATGTATCATTCATATATTTTTACTATGATTTTTATTCTTACTTCCGGGTATTGAATTTCAGTCAGCACTTTTTTCCGCTCCCAAACAATAATTTTCACAACACTTCGCTAACATGATTCTTAAAACTCTCAAGACTAAAAAATTAATTTGAATTCTTGGAATCCTGATTAGTTAGAAAGTTGTGATTGTTATCTGCGCTATCACTTCCCTGATATCATTACACTTCTCTACCACAGTAATCCCATATCTCAGACTCAAGAGTACATAAGATCAGATTCCACCTGAAATTCACATTTCCATCTTCCCAACAATTAACCCACTTCTCTCCTCACCTCTCTTCACAAACCACCCCGATCAAACCCAACCAAAACGCAAATCAATCACAATCAAAAACAAAATCGCACACTCGCACCTGTAATGAATTCCCCAATAATTCCTTTCTCGCTCCATCACCTTCACCGCAACGTCGTCACTCCCACGCCGTAGCTGCACTCATCGTCCACGTCAGACTCGGCCAAGGAACTCTTTTAGCACAAACAGCAGCGCGCTTCGGTCCAAACATACACTTTAAGACACAGGGCACTGCGCACATCACCTGTTCCCTCTGCTTCGCCAACTCTTTGGCCAAGTCTCCAGGCCTTTATCGGGCTCTATCTATTCCCGCGTCTTAGCGAGCGCCCGCTTTTTCGCCCGTTATCTGCGGCTCTCCGCGCCGTGTATATAGGCGCACTTTTATCAGCTGCTTAGACGCGCTCGCGCGCCGATAGCGGGAAAAACGTTTCTTCTTCTGCCTCGGCTACGCTTCTTCTTCGTCTCTTGCGGCTTCTAAGCTCGAGCAAGCGCGCGACTTTGCCGTTTCTATTTTTCTCCGCGGCTGGCTTTATCAGCAGCCCGAGAGCCGAGCGACGCTCGCTGGTTATGCGCGCGAGCTTCGAGCTTGGAGAATGTTAAAGCGTGGGTGGTTTTGGGTTGGGTTTTCGGTGGGCTGAGTGGACAATGAAAAGTGATTTTTTGTTCGGGACGAATAGACGGATTCAAATTTCTTTTCTTTTGGTTTTTAATTTTTTGACTAGTTGAGTGTTTGATACCTTGAATTGCTAAAATTTGGTTGTATGTGATTTTAGGACCATTTGCTATTTACTTACACCTTTTTTAAAGATGTTTAACACTATTTTATACTTTAGCTATTATAAGCTTATTAGGCCAATAAAAACCATTACTTAACCAATGAATTTCTATTCTCACACAGCATTTAGTCTATATCGAAGGTCATCACAATGAATTTTCCTAATCTACCACAATACTCCTAGACTTTCAACAACCTCTAACAACGTATGTTTATCGAAAGACGCGAAAACAGCGCACATCTCAGTAATCGGCGCAAATGAGCCAACATCACGAGAATAAACAGAAAACGTCAAGTTCAAAGAAACTTTTTTTTTTCTCCAACTCATTCCTCCTTCTCCCTCGGCGATTCTCTCGTGCATCGTCGATCATTCGGCCAGCGCGTTATCTTCCCACATGTGCACGTCATCTTTTCCGTATCGATCATTTTTTTTCCTTTCTCTCTATCTCTCTCTCCTCTCTCTTTCTCTCTCTTCTGCAAAATGCTTGTGTGTTCACTCGTAGAGCTTCCTTATCAAGGCGATTCGCGATACCGTGAAAGCCCACCTCATCTTCGCTGTAAACTTCCCATTCGGCCAACTGTTTGGGCTATTTATCGGATTCTCCTTTTTGCGCAAGCTTCGAGACGCTTATCGGGGCTTATTACACTTTGTCTCCTTATCGCTCGGAGTACGTACGTGTGGAGTTGTTTTTTTTTCTGTTACCTTTGTAATTGGTTTGTCTGCTTTTCTCGCTCTGTGTTTTTTAACTTCAATCGGTTTGACTTGATCTGAGATTTTTGGATAAGTTGTTTCTTACGACTAGCCTATTTTTAAAGACTTGGCCAATTTGATTGGGGAAATTTCTACCAGGGAATCCTGTGTTATATTCAATATTGTATGATATTCAATGTGCATTTTTTTATTTTTGAATACTTCAGTAATGCACGTAATTTTATTGTCTTGTTATAGTTTGGTGATTTAAATTTAATGTATCGATGATTCCAAATAAAACAGCCGTACACATTAATATTTATTGTAAGTGTTATTTTCGCATTGGTACTATTTAATATTAAATTTTTATTTGATGATATAATTATTGTGTACTTTACATAATATGTT
>JAPYZA010001948.1:0-19212 GCA_030522685.1 Eupelmus azureus
AATTTTACAATCTTATCTTTATGCACTGCTTTAAGACGTAATAATTGTTATACAATTGCTTATGTTTCAAGTTCAACATATTAATCTAAGTAAGATTATTTTTAGAAAGCGTAAGATCACTACTTGTTACAATATAAGATCATTAAAAAAAATTAGATTTTCATTTCGAAATTCATCAGTTAGTGGTATGTCGAGCGATTAGCTCAATCATACAGGATTTCCAATTAGTTAAATTAAACTCAGAAAAACGTTTTAACTAATTCATTTTAACAATTTCATCTGTGCGTGCTATTTATAGAATAAGGTTACTTATAAATTTAATCCGTGAATTTGAGATGAATCGAGTTTATTATAATCACCATACAAAAATCGCAGCAGCGACGAGTAGCAATAGGAGAAATGATACGTTGCGCAGTCTTCATCATCAGAATCTGTACATTCTCACACATGTAACCTAAAAAAAACATTTACTCAAAATATCTTTATTAAACCTTAACTTTATTAAACTTCTTATCTAACTATATTTTTTGTAAACTATAAGGAAAAGATTTCGATTAGATGGTTTAATTAGCGACTCAGTTAGCACGGTTTAACGTTTGCTTGTTTACTGATATTAAAAGTCGAAAAAACTGCGATCATTTTTTGTCGTCAAATCGCAGTAGCCTCAGACGTCAACGAAACCAACAGCCTAGCTGTGTATTGAAACCTTACAGTTAACGAAAATTACATTACCTTTTTTTAATCGTCAGATAAGTACATAAACAGAAGAGTATTTTATTTATTCAATTTTTATATACATTAATGTGCCTTAAATAACAAAAAAGGTTCTTTGAATGAATGTTTTTTTTTCAGGTTAGGTGAGTGAAAATGTACAGATTCTGATGAGGGTGACTACAAATTGCATCATTGCTGTTGCAACTGCTATATTATTGAAATAGCACTCACAGATTCAAGAAATATATTTTCTTACACTTAAATCTTAAAAACGAGTTCTCATTCTTAAAAACAGTTTCTCATTCTTATACACTAAAAAAGTGAAAGATAACAAATATGCAATGTTTATATTTTTCTCAAATTATATTTTTAGAGTTTCATCAAAATCAAATTTTTAAAGTAATATTACGGAAGTCTTGGGTTTTGTCTGCGGCATAGTGGCATCGGCCAGGCCGAGACTACACCTAGACTAATCGCCAGACTAACGCCAGACATCGTCCAAACTATAGCCAGACAAATATTTTTACACAGAAGCTAATAACAAACAGCCAAACACTCAAGTCTCTGAAACTTCTCGAAGAAATCCACCAAAATATCAATCTCCTCACAACGACACTCTCCGCGCATCTCGCTAAAAGCATTCCCACCATAATCCATCCCCGTTTAAACGCTCGCTCTGCGTATACGAACCGAAGGACATCGCACGCTTTAAAAGGCTCTCTGCGCGCGCGGGGGAGGCGCCATGCGGTCTACCCGATGACGTCAGGGGTGAGGGAACTCGCGCGGCGCGCACCCCGCTGGAAGGACTCGCGTATAGCTGCGCCCGATATTTTGCTCCCTCTTTATGTATACGCGCACATACTGTACATATATGTAGGTGTACTTCGCCGTATGAACAAGACCTTTCTGCTTCCGGCGCGCCGGCGGGGGGCAGAGTGGATCGATTTTTCTTTGAAAGTTGCGATTGCTCGCTCTCTCTCTCTTTCTCCCTTGTTCTGCGGCTGGCTGCGCGTTTTAGTTGCTAGCCGCTCGCGCGGGAGTAGGAGGCAAGTGAAAATCGCGGGGAGACACGCTAGGTGTAGGTGCGCGCACGGTGCTGGTAAAGAAGTTAGGAGCTTCGGTGAAGCGGTGACGTTGGTGCGAATAATTTTGTTCGATGGGAAATCGATGTAGGTGTCGTGGATGCTCCGGGTTGTGTTGGACGTTAAGGACATTGCTTTTCGTGGATCTATAAGTAATTAACGTAAAATTAAATTTAGAAATACGAGACGATAATTCGATTTTAATCATATGTTTAATCAATTTGGAAATTGAATAAAGTAAAGAGATTGGGCGTCTGACCAAACCCTGACATGATACTACTTGTTCAGATAGTAATTGAAAAATTCGAAAATCATTGTATTTAGTTGTTACGTTCAACGACTTGTTGTTTACAACGAGAGAACTAAATAATTTATTATCTTTCATATAATAATTTCAATTAAAATAATGCTACTTATATTAACATCTAAAAATAAGTATCATAAGAGCAATTCATAATTGCATTTCTATCCTGTCACACAATACTGAAATAACTATAAAACAAAGGTTTCAAACCAGAAATAAACAAACATCAATCAACCTAATTAAAACAGACCACCCGCGAAAGTCAACAAAGCCTCGCTTTCACGAAAACAAAGAAATACACACACGAAAAGTCCCCCTAAAAAAAACCAAAAACCTCAACTACACGCACCTTTCTTACCAACAAAGAGCTAATTACTCGCAATCATCTATAGACGCAAAGAACCATTAAAAAAAAAAGCGCTTACACGTATATATAGGGAACAGGGGAAGGAAGCCAGAGGAGAAAGAGAGGATAGGAGGAGCAAAAGCCGCACGCGCGCACGGTAACACATATCCCCGGGGCGACGAGTGGCGCGAGTTCCGCGTGTAATCGATACTCTCCGCGCCGCGCAGCGCTCTCGCTCCCTTTCCCTTTTTTTTACGCGCCTCCGTAGGCGTAGGTGCGCTTTCATACGACGGGCCAGACACGGGACACCAGCCGTGGGGCTATGAGACAAGCGCGACGTCCTTTTCTGTGTGTACGTGTATACAGTTTCGAGGAGCGCACGTGCGCGAGTGCTAAAGGTCCCGGAAGGTCGAATTAATGCTGATGCTGCCGTGGGGGTCTCGGGCTGCCTGGGGGGTTGCGTGGGATATACAAATTTCGGGCGCTTTTTGACGCTGAGTTTGCTTTTTTTTCTTTCGAGCTTGATATTTGCGTTTTGAGCATGCGGGTTTTAAGCGATCGCCGCGTGATGAGCGGGGATTATTTTTTTAAGGGTGTTTTTGTTTACGAAAGCGCGGTCGTTCATAGTCGAATAATGTAATTGATATTAAGGAATGAATTAGGATAAGAATTTACTTACATAAAATTAAAAAGTAAAGAAATTTACTTTATTTGAAAAAAATGTCAATCATTTTATTTTTTGATTGTGTGTAAATAAATCCTTATGATACTTCACTAATAAATGTCAAGTACATTTTCTATTACGCTATAGTCAATCTTTTCTTGACGTGTAATTTACAAGTTATCACTTATATTACAGTTTCTTAATTTATATTAAGAAATTAAGTCAAATATTGCATAATAAAAATCTTAATTATTTTCGACTTAACTAAAAATATCTACGTAATAATAAATTGGGAACGCGACAGATGCCGCTTGATCATGACTTAATTATACAATGATTTAACACATTGCACTTTAACCGTCACTTATTAATAATTAAGTTTGCAAAGAGGAGTAAAACTAGATGCAAACGCTCGCACAGAAGCTGCCAGGTGTAGAATGAATAGAGCAGCATAAACTTTCTTAACAAGCCCTACTAAGCTGACGGAACACGATACGCGTGCAGAGTCGTACCGGTTTAAACGCTTACGCACGACAATAACACTTTAACAAAGTACGAATCTACAGAGCTGTCCTGAATCACTTTTCATAGCTCGGTGAGCTCTCGTCGAAAATCTCTTCTTCCCCACTTAAAAAAGCTCATAAACACATCTTCAATAAAATTTTTCAAGTAGCCGGCATAACCGGCCCGATCGAGGACAGTGTATATACGAAGTACACATGTCATCGCTAAGGAATGTTATCCTAAAACGTTACGTAAGCTCGCGCGGTACATAAACGGCGGGGCGCACTCGTTTATAAACGCCGCAGGCGTGTGTGTATGCGTGAGTGCGAGCCCGCCTGCATTTAAATGTCCAGATTTAAAGCTTGCGCGGCTCCGCAGCGGGATATTTAAATCTGTGATGTTCCCAAGGCGGGAAAGCGCCTCGAACCGCACGGTGCGGGCTATTTTCGTTGCACGCACGTTCTTAGTTCGATTGTCTACTTCGATACTCTGTTTAACATAAAGCATTCTGGCCGATGGCCAGGCTCAATAGTTTACTTTGTTATCAATCAGTGCCTCGTTCGAGGCGCCAAATTATTCGGCTATATTTTGGTTTGATGCCGTTATAAAACTATTGAAAGTTGTAAAATTGTAAGGTTGTCGGGTTTTAAGTTTATGAAAAGTTTTATTCTGAGCTTTTATTTCAAGCTTTTTCGAAAATACAATGCATCTCAAATTCTTTTGCACGCAAAAAAGTTTAATATAAATATTTTTTCATTGACAGCTTTTATATTTTCAATGATTTAAGAAAGTATAATTAACGTTTAGGATAATTATTTCATCGTTCGCGGCCTAGTATGACATAACTTTAAGCTTTCTGTCTACTTTAAAGATATACAAGATATACACTATGTAGCTACTGATATATACAATATATATATACAATAACGTCAATGACTTCATTCAGGCGTTAGTTTAACTTAGTGCGTTATGAAATCTTATGACCAATTTTAGTAAAGTCCAACTTTTAAATATATGATTTTTTGTTATTTTGCATTGATAACGATATCACCGAAAGTAGAATGACTTTTTGAAATAAAATGTACTATATGAGTAAAGCTCATTCTACTTCCTCATTGACATCCACATTCCACACTCGACAACTTTCAAAATAGTTTCAAATTAGCGAATGCTTTTCCACCCCCAAAAATAATCTCACCCATTACGATTGCAACTCCAATTCAAAAAGAAAACCACGACTCTCCTACTCAGCAAGTATCGAATAATACAAGAGCGGGTGCAACGGCCTGCGTCGGCCGCGCCGATCTTTGAGCCCCAAGAGAGGAGGGGGGGGGGTTGAATGGAGGCGCGGCCGCTCGTGTTTGCTGAAAGATCCTCAAAGAAAGCTCTTCTCTTCTTGCGCGCAAGATCATCTCCTAAATAATTCAGAGCCCTGCACACGTGCGATTTGTGCTCGTGCGAGCTTTAATAACTTCCTGAAAACCGCGCGGCCACGGGCGGAGGTCGACAAACTCCCGACTCTCTGAGTTGCCGCTACTGGGGAATTCTCGTCTCGTGCTGTGTAGAGGCGGTCAGATTGTTTATTGCGTGCGGTAAAACGCAAGGTGTGCAGCAAGTAGGGCTTTAATAATGATGATTGTAAGTTTAGTAGATGTTTATGACAGTGCAAAAATGTAAGAGAAATGGAAAAATATTTTTTCGTTGAGAAGAAAAGATCAGATAAAGGAAGCTTATTAACTGTAGTGAATAACCGATTGCAAAAATCAAGACCTACTCCACCAACTAAAGAATAAAATCCTATTATATTTATCAGTAATCCTACCATATCGTCACATGTCCGAGTCACGCACCATTCCGCACATAAATAAACCAGATAATCCCTAAAATACGTAGGTGTTGGGCCAACGATATACATGTCAGGATTACTGTACTTTTCGAAGAAGAGGATAGCTCAGCAGCATACCATATGCATGCCCCCTACGTCATATTTCTAGCCGGAAGGATTACTTTATGAGGATGACGGCTGCGCGTACTGAGAGAGTTACACGTACGTACGTAGGTACGTGCGGTATATACGTGGCCTTGCCCGTACACCGTTTGAACCGTTCGTCATGTAAACGCGCGCTGACTCCGTAAACACTATTACCAAATGGGTGTAACAGTTATTCCCCGCGCGGTCATATAACTACGCGATCGGCATGAATTTTTTTTTTATAGTCCCGAGAATTCAATTGGAATGAACTACTTGGGATGGAGAGTGATATAGTTTTAAGGACGGCAGAGTATAAATTTGTATTTTTTGAGTAGTTTTAATACAGTGAAGTATATCATGTTTAAGGAAAATATTTTTAAATTTGAATAAAACGAAGATTTATTGTAGGAGAAAGTATTTTAAGATTATGTACAAAAATATGGTTTCTTACATATATCATTTATATTTATAATTTAGAACATTTAATAAGACTTCATTATCTATTGCTGAATATGAATCACCATATTGACATATCATTTATACATATATTGTTAGATATCATTTATATTTAGAATTGAGAAAATTTAATAAGACTTCATTACCCATTGGCGAATATGAATCATCACAATAGAATGTTAACAGTTAACATATTAGTTACAATCTGTCATTGATTAATTTCAATACAAAACGAAAATTGAAATTATAATCTCATGTAATTGATTTGTTGCCGCGATAATATACAGATACAAATTTATGTTAAAGCCAGGTGGTTGAAGTATAATTAATCATGCACCGGCAGCATAAACAAACACATGCTCACGGCTGCGCGATTTTGAAAGTAAAATTTAGCAATGCGCTCGAGCGCCCGGCGCGATTCGCCAAAAAGCATAATCAATTTTTAAAACGATTTTCGCCGATGTGGAAACATCACGTAGCTCGCGGCCGAACACGTAGACCCGCACGTCCAAAAAAGGACGGCCAGATAAATTACATGCATATTTTAAAGGATTCACGGACTTTATATCGGCGATCGCGCTGGCTCTGCTCGACGGGCGAAAGTTCAAGAGGAGAGAGAGAGGAGCGGTTTTTTGTTTCGCGTGCCAAAATCATGTGTTCGCGCTCGTGTGCCCGTGAAAGTGAAGTGGCTCTCCTCGACGAACGAGACGATAAGATAAGAGGGTACTCCTTACATTTAAATAGTTTCTTTGAATTTTTGACAGAGTGCCGGCGAGGCTTTGAAGATTGGCTTCATGGCGACGCGTGCAAAATGAAGAACTAATACGCGAGCACGGAGAGGCTAAGTCGATTATTATTAGAGGTTGATCTAAGCTGTAGGTAAATATAAGAGAGGAATTAAAGCCTACTTTGTTTGCGTTGCGTGAACAGGTACGTCCTTTAGTTGAAATAGTGCTCGTTTGTCAAATGTTGAATGGTTGCTTTATTGGGTCATGGCAAAAATTAAACCTGTTTTTTTTTTTAATGGTTATTTTAAGAAAATTGCTTCATGAAAAATGCAAATTCTCTTGTTTCAGCGAAACCTTGTTGCTTTTATTCGAAAACGTTAAATGTTTATTGTATTTTTTAAAATAATTTTTAAATTAACAGTATTCGTCTTTCATAATTTTAAAGAAGTCATCGCAAAAATGAAAAATCTTAAAAAGAGCTGATCCGTCTAGAAAGTCTGCCAAATACCATCAGAAATCTTCTTTTTATGCACTTTTTTTCTTGGATTTTAACACGACAGTTTTCAGAATCATCGAAACTTTAGTGACTTAAACTTTTGAGCGCTTCAAGTAGAATATGCCAACTAGGCCAAGGTCAAATGCTACAAGAATTTTTTTAATAATTATCGCGTCATACAATCTACGGTCTTATTCATGCAATTTCCACTTGATACTATTTAGCAGCTGGCGGCTTTTTACAATGTGAATCACACAGCGCTTGATGCGCGCACGCGTTCTGAATTGCTACGATTATTAATGTCGTCCGTCCGGCATATTGTTGCAAAAGCCCCCTAAGATTAAGCCTGACGTAAACGTCTTTTTTCGGCTCCGACGTCACGCACACTTTTGCACGCACGATCCACTTTCCTTTCAACCGCAAATTTGCCAAAAAATCTCGGAGACACTCTATGTATTTATACTAGCCATTTCAATTAGCCAGTTCTAATATCCTGCGAAGGATAATAAAACTTAAAACGCTGGTAATTAGGAGTAAACGAAATTGTTCTTTGGTGCGAGAACGTCCATCCTTAGGCGCAGATGTCGGAACAGATTACACGTGGGCGGTACAAATGTCGTGACCGAGTTGCCAGCAGATGGTCCGTGATAAAAATCGTAAATGCATTTATATGCGCGAGGCTTAAGGTCCACTAGCGCACGAATGCCGCATTAAAATCTTTATTATAGCTTTTTATTGATCGCAGTTGCTCGTCGTGCATCTAACGAACTCTACAAAGTAGGAGAAAAGAAATTAGTAATTTAGATGCAAGTGACAAATCCGCTAGGTTTTCTAATTAAGTAATTATAGTATATAGATTTTGATATAACGAAATTTAATTGTTTATATTTATGCCAATTGTTTTTCTAATGTCCTAAAGTAGTTTATTCCAAGGAAGTTGATATTATTCGGATTTATATATGCTGCTTTTAATTATATTATTTTATCTTTATATTTTGAATAATAGGACTCTACTAATACGCTTTTATTAATGTAAACGTGAACTATATTCGGTACGTTTTATCAGTTATTTAATTCTTTTATTATTTAAGACTTTCCTATATTTTAAATATAGGAAACGATTATGAAATTACCGTTTATTCGATTAGAGCCAATTCATGTTAGCTAGCTTGATGATTGATAGTAATTTAATGACAAGCAATTCTTAGATTTAATTTTTCTAACACTGTGAAATGATAAAATAGTATTTTTAGCTTAAAAACAAATGCTTCGTTTGAAAAAGATTGATATCGATACACAGATAAAGCACACAATTGCCTTTAGAAATTCAAAAATATGATTGCAAATATAGTTATAGTTTATCTTTAAAAAAAATCGTCTCTTTGTTTACGAATGTTACGGCTGCATTATGCAAACCGGATGGTATTTCTCAGAAGGGTAATTTTCATTCTTTTAAAGCCATTGTTTTAAAGATCAAGACTTCCCGTTTTTTCACATGTCATATTTCAAGCGAACGCTGCAACTTCAAGAGGTGTATGAAATTTTTACTATATTTATAAACAATATGATAAGAAAGATAAAATCATGTCAATATTATGTAAAATCAGCACTATAATTTTTCGCCAAGTTAAAAAAAAAATAATTAAACCTTAACCTTTCAATAAATAAACAATTGCCCTCCTTCCAGTAAATCGTAAGTACATCAAACGTAATACATCAAAAGTCTCCGAATATGAATTTTTCATTTTTTCTCCGATAAAATACAACCTATGGGCGTCACGCATATAAATAGCCTAGGGAGCGCTCCATATACGTACAATCGAGTCGAGGGCTTACGTACTTCAATTCGTATTATATTCGTATATATACCGGCCCACACCAAGCGATATTCGGACAGGGGTGTCAAAGCTTAATGAAGGGTTCCGGCTCAGTCCCGCACGAGGAGCGTATTTTTTTTTATTTTTCTATTTATTCGACGCGCAACGCTGTTCAAAGTATCACTTCCTTTCTGATTAAATTCGACACAGGTCGTTTATTGCCTCGATGAATCGAAATGAACGCGCGCTGCAAGTGTATTGTGATGCTAATGGCTCCTTTCGAGAAAGAGTGCCGAGCCCGCGCTGTTAATTCGTGCTTTTCAAATCAGGGGCTGCGTGATTGTAAAAGCACTCTGCGTGTGAAAGATTTTTTTTATTTTTAGGTTGCACTATGTGCATGGTCTTAATTTATTGTGACCTGATCGGAGATATTCAAAGTATGTGAGAGTTTTTGAGGTAATTAGATGCTTGACCCTTATTTCCGAAGTTTAGATTAAAATAAATGCTTTTTGTTAGCAACAATGAGTTACTTAAAAAATTATTGTGGACAAAATTTTTAATTGAATTGGTTAATAATGTAACAGACTAAGCAATTAAACCATTTGCTTAAAAAATATTTCATTATATCGTAATTTACCACTGAACTACACCTAATCCCAACTAAAAATAATTAAAGCAGAATCTACCGTACACCCCCAGCATTAAAAAAAAGGCAAGTAAATAAAATTTCTCGTTAACTTAGGTCAACGTCTAAAATAGACCTTAAAAAGCAGCGCCGGCGAATTTCAAAAGCGCGGCAAACTGCATCTCGTCACGTCAGCCTGCACATCGTTATAACAATTCCCCGCGCGCAAATTACGTCAGAGCGAGAAACGGCAAAGAGCGAAGAAGAAAGAGCGAAGAAGCGGAGCCGTCGAAAGCGCAATTCTGGCGAAGAGAGCGCGCATATAGAGCTGCGAGCAGCGAAAAAAAGGCGCACACGAAAGCGAGAGTCTTATTTCGCGTGCGGAGCTCTCGTGTCCCATTGAAAATAGCAAGCGAAAATTGTCCCGGCGCAGAAGCCTGCAGCGCGCTAACCAATCTAACTATAGAGCCGGCCGGCGAATACACACGGGCCCGTGTGCGCTTCAGTCTAACTATAGTGATTCTACGAACGGCTGTACTTGCGTATATGCTGCGCGTACGTATAGTGCAGCATCCATCGCGTGTACACAGGTTTTTGCCAAAGCGTATATACAAGAGCAGTAGCCGCTCGCATTATTAATCGGGAACGATGCAAAGTCGGTGTATAAAGCCGATATCTGTGGAATAATGAGTGCGCGAGCGTGAAAAAGGGACACGAGAAAGAGTGGCTTTTTGTCCCTTCTTCCGGCCTTGATTCTTCTGTACCGACTCTCTCGCGCGCACTCCAAAGAAAGAGAGAGAGATTGTAAGAGAGCGCAGGCGAGAGAGAAAGAAAGAAACGGTCTTGCTTGCGCGAGAGGCGGACTATTAACTCGCGGGGCGAGCTCTCGGGTTCGTTGACTGGCCGCCGGCGGCGGCGGCGGCGGCGGCCCCTCGCAGTGGCAAGAAGAAGAGACGAGAGAGAGAGAGAAGAAACGAGCGGCCGAGCGAGCGGCCGCATCGGAGCGTGACCAGGAGAGCCGCACTACGTTAACGTAGCTCGCGCGCCGGAAAACGAGAGGGAGAACCGGCTTGCTCACTTCTCTCTCGTCTTACTTTCTTGCGCGCGTTTTACTCTCCCTTCACTCTCGATATCCTACGCTATAGAGGAGAAGAAAGAGAGAAGACGAGAGAAGCGCTGCAGCAGCGATCGACGTATAGACAAAAAAAGAAGAGAGACTCGATTGACTCTCGAGAAAAGTCGGCCGAAGATTAAAAGGCGTACGCTGCGGTCATCGCTTGACTATACTCCAAATATCGCGTGCGTACACATACGGAGCGTCGGATATGTGCGTCTCGAGCGCTTCCTCTTTAGCTTCGCCGGCAGCTCGTAGGCTTAATGAATGGGGTCCGAATCGACGTGCGCGCACGTGAGGATATCGTCCGGACTCTTTCGCACGCGCGCAACTCTTCGCTCGCTCTTGACCCAATGAGCCGGCGTGACGATTATATATACGAGGGAGCGCTATCGTTTTACGGAGCTAAGCGTGACCCTGAGCTTCCAGTTTATGGGGGAGGGAGAGAGAGGGAAAGAGATAACGACGAGACTGGCATGGAAATTCATGCAGACGTTAAGAGAGTATAGTAGGGGCAAAGTATTTGGGTTTACGGTATAGGAGTGGTGCGAGGGTTATCCTGGAAACCGTTGCTGCACTCTGGTTGATTTATAGGTTTTGCTGCAAGATGCGTTTTTAGGTTGGAATTATTATATTATGAACGTTTATTGCATTAGGTTAATTTTTAATGTGGTAATTGGTATAAATATTTATGATGATCGTTTATCTAAGATTTGTGGGGATAAAAAACTTGTATATGAATGTTTAAATTGTGTACGTCTGGCGGCGGCGGGCTCTTTTAAGCTTCTATAGGATACGTAATGATGGTTGATACCTCGAGTACACAAGCATTCATTCATGAAGATTGTGTGATTTAGGATGGGATAATAAATCAAATATCAGGCATCGTTAGGAGAATACTGTGAGTAAAATATAAATCTTCGCTATCTTTAATACTAATTGAAGATAAAAATTATAATGTCAAGTCATTTATCAAGAAATCAAGATTCTACATAAAATTTATGACATAACTTAATTTTTTTAATAAATAAATAGTTACTTAATAAATTTACAATAATCTAATTAGTTATTACAATTTAGTTTTAAATTTATTTAGATGTAGTTGAGCTGCCAAATATTTCAGATTAAGCATATAAATGTTTTATTTCCATTTACTATACAAAAAGGTCATTAAGTGTTTATAATTTGAATATTGTTAATATAAGTTTTTTACTGTGAATATTGGTGACAATATATTAGAAACTGCGTTTTTAATTCAAAAATATCGCTTAAAAATTATAGTTACAAAATGCTAAAATCCTCCGCGAAATAAATCAGAAACTTTTACTGCACGTTCACGGCCAGCCGCGCAGCAAAACTTTACACGCATCCTTGAATTACAATGAGCCAGGCGGAACATAATTTTGAATAAAAATAACGTCACCTCTCCACGCAACTAGTCCACAAGCGTCGCAACGTACTTTCCCGCTTCCACTCCTACCCCAGCCATCCCATCGCTCTCCTCTTTATCAATACCCAGAAAGCCAGCGCTCGGAATCTCATTACAGAAAAGCCATCCCCAACAAAGACGTAAGTACCTGGCGAGTCGACGTACATACGCATAGGAGCGTCGGGTCGCAATAGTATATATACTTGCGTCGTCGCATTCACACGAGCGCTCGAGATTTACCGCTCGTTTTCTAGTGCGCCGGAGCGTTGACCTGAGCACCGAGAGACAAGTGCGTCCACGTTGCACAATGTATAATCGTCTCCGACTTGGCAGCGCGTTGCATCAAGCGCCGAAGGCGGTAGAGAGTGGCTTTATAGACGAAAAATCGGGGGTGGATAAATAAACAAAGGCGAGCGAGTGTGAGATTGATGGAACGCGCGTGCCGGTGCTTTTGTATGAATTATCGAGTGTGCCGTTATGGTTGCGGTGTGCGAGTTGATAGGGAGCTGATGACTTAACTTGACGAGCGACGTATGAGTGCGCGTATTTCAAATCTGGAGTGACCGCAAAAAATGATGTTCTTAAAGTCCTGCAGCGAGGAGAATTTTCTAGGCGGCTGGTTTATTGGTCGGGGATTTTTCGAACGGCTCTATTCGCTTTTACGAGGTGGTGGATGTGGTTATGCGCCGAGCGTTTCGAATGCAAATCTTTTTTTGAGTACAAAAACGATTTGGTATAGTAAAAGCCGAGTTCATTTGCGTTTACCGCAATATTTCGATCTCATGCATAAATTCATCAAGCCATTGTGTCCGTAAGGTTTTGCCCGGAATATTTATATCACCAAATCGATTTATCAATTCAATAAAGACAAAGAAAAATTTGTAAAACAAATCTAATAAAAAGCCTCGCAAAAAGCTCCGCACTAATGAAACAAGCAGCCTTTCGCCTTCTACACTGCCGAGAGCAGCTCTCAATAAGCGCCGCTCGCAGAACCGTAAAAGGAAGGACCGAGAGTGCACGATTCCGTTTAATAAGCGCACCGTTGTTTGACGAGTGCGCATGGACTCGCGTCAGGCTTCGCCTGCGACGAGGAATTTTTCTCATTAACGCTCGCATCCTACTCTCTCTCTCTCTCCTCTCCTCGGTGAGCCAGCGATTCTTATCTTTCGGGCGAGGGAGTATTGGGGCTCTCTTTAAAAACGAGAGCCCCGTCTCACGCGTTTATCCAATTATCCCTCGTGCGCAGAGCTCTCCTCGCGTGACTCCGATGATGAATTAAAAGCCGGCTGCTGGGCCGCTTTATGAGAGCTTCAGAAGCGCTCCCCGTATTTCAATCGCCGGTATATTTCATTTTAATAAGTCGGTCAGCTTCTTCCCTTCTATCTTCTTTTCAGCGGCGCTGGGCTTCACGAGTTGTATATATATATGATGCCTGTGGGTCTTTTATGCGCGCGTGATGCAGAGAGCTGTTGATATATTTCTCTGACCTACGCGGCCCAGCGGCTTCAATTTTCGGGCTGAAAAATCTTCGTGCTCCTAATTTGAGAAGTCGAGGGGCTTTCTGACTTATTCGATTTTTACGAGTGATTTATGGACTGCCGGAGTGAGGCGCATTTTTTTGTAGTTCAGGAAATAACTGGAGACTTTTTACGGAAACTTTATCGGTCGAACTTTACAGTTATTGCACGTATAAGTGCGATAGTGGCGAAATTTTAACTTTAGTTCAGGCCTTTTTTGGTCTTAGCGCTTTTAAGTCGTCTTTATTCAGCGAGCGAGTTTTACTTTGGCGCATTGCGAAAAAGTGGTTTTTTAATTATACGATTATAAGCTTTTTGGAAAATGTTGTCCCTTATTTTAAATAAACTTTCTTTGAATGAATAATTAGACCCAGAGATTTACTTAAGTGAAATACGGATTTTTATGAAAGATTTAACAGAGACGACGGATTTATACGAATAAAAGATACATTGGGTCAGCAAACGGTAAAAACGAGTGCAAATGGCACGGATTCGAAAGCTTAATTTGTATTAATTGTTCGGTTACTTTTTTAAACTTAGAGTGTTCTAGATTCTTAATTGAATGGTTAATCGTTGTGCATTAGTTAATTAAATTTGTAAAAAACTGAAATCGCAAGGAATGATAGGATCACATTAATGTCAGAGTCGGTATACACATTTATGTATTTTATTGAATAAATGAATTGACGCAAAAAATTTTAGATTGAATCATTGAACTATATCTACCTTAATAACTGAGGGGCAACAGGAGTTTTCTAACAGCAGTTTTATTGAATAAACGTAAAAACACTTTGCGGATTAAACCAAAAAAGGTCTCTCCCACTATTTTTCTTTCTAAATTAGATCCAAGCGCACTTACCGTGCTTGCACAGCTAACCTCCCAATCCCATGACTCTAACCTCCCGTTTTAGATCCCAAAAGGAAAAGAAAAAATATCCCCGCATAAATTCGAAAACACATAATCGCCTAATTTATCACCTCCAAAACAAGCCTACCTAAAAAAAAAATCGTCAACAGACAGGCAACGTCCTCGCACAACACACATGACGTAAGACTACGCGCGCACGATTATCTCATCGGCAATAACCGCGTGCACGCGCGCGATTTTAGGCGCCTACGTGGAGGCATATAATACAGCCGGCCGGGAGGAAAAGGAGGCGAAGGCTATATACTCAACCGTGTATAGAGCGGTGAAAGGCGTGCAAAGAGGCGATCGTAGTTCACGGTCAAGCGTTGGCTCGTCCCCGCGGCGGCGGCGCGCGCCGCGAGTCACTCGGCTGTATCGCCGAATTCTCTCCCCGCGCGCGCGAGCGACGAGAGCGGAGCGACGCGCCAACTGCAGCGGCGCAAAAACTACTGTGCCGCGCCGATTGCCTATTGTATAGGTGCATCGGCGACGCGGACAATCGATTTTTGCTGATTGCTTTCGCTGTGTTTTTCAGCTGGGGAGTACTGGGAAGGCTGGCTGAGGTCTTGTTTTGTTTAAGTGTTTTGTTTGGGGAAGTGGTGAATAATAAGAAAGAAAATGTTATTGTCAGGGTTAAATTCTTATTAACAATTTAGTATTATTTAATAGTTGCTAACATTTTGTATCGTTAATAATTAGGTTACAAACATAAAATGACCTCTTTTTTTATTATAAAATTCAAATTTATATCAACTTTATAATTTTGAAATATAAAGGGTTCATAATTTTATTTAAGCATTACTTTTTATTATAATAATTATGCAATAATTAAAATTTCAAGTTACGCATAAAAATTAAAATAAAAAACAGGATTAATTCAGCGGAAATAACGAATCGCAATATAACAGAAAAAAAATGCTCCATAAACAAGTCGACCTGCCCATCGCAGTATCCAGCGTTACGTTTGATTTCCCCCGAGGTATTCGTATTATTGACTTAGGGCTGCTGACCGAATGTACACAATTAAATCTTATTATTGCATTATTCCGCACTGGTTATTGTCGCGCAGTGCGCCGCTCCGCTGCGGGAAATCCTGTTAGAGTAGTGATGTCGCAGAATAACGTATGACTATTCGTTGGCATAATGTAAGCTCTATTGGTCGAAAATATCGAGATTGTTACATCACGTCTCTTGTCGCCACGTGCCACCGACTGTATAATTTAAGTGTTATAGGTATATGTAAATGAAAAAAAGAAAAAAGTTATTGAGGATATATATTTTTGTAGAATGTAGTTAGGTCTCTCGGGTGATATATATATTTGCGTTACCTTTGGTCATTTATATTCTTATGTGCTGATTGTTAATGTATTTTTATGAATATATGTACTATACGAAAAAATGATGTAAGGCTGTTTTCTAGTGGTACATTTGTTGTGCATTGTCTTCTCGTTATTCAGCTAAATGAGGAGAAGTAGTATATTTAGGTCAAATACTGAATATACAGATCATTGTATCTCCGTAATCATGCTTAATTTAATGTTATATTCGACTTCTGTATAAATAATTAAATGGTTGTTTTTGATACACTTATTTAATAGGCTGTTCTCTTCGATTTTGATATCGTGAAAATTGATAGAGGTGTTAATACATAAACGATTTAAATCTACAATTATTTATACAGAAAAAAGATTATTTAAAGAAATGTTAAGGTCGCACAAATATCAAATAATAAATTCAGAGGAGCCTTAAGGATACAAGGTAATGATTCAGATTCGTGATCGATCTGTCGACAAAATAATCTTGAGGATAGGTATATCGCTGAGTGAAAGAAGGTGTATACATTAATCGGCGTCAAAATCAATTGATGTCAAACGATGTCAATTGATCAAGCGTACGATTGTACGGAAGCACAACCGATTCGTCGCAGAAATCAGCTGTCATTCTGGTTGCAAAAAAAGTGAGGATTTTAATGGAAACAATTATTTCTTAGCTAGTACGTGTAGGTTATTCTTAGCTAGTAGATGTAGATATTTTTTATTTATATTTTTTTTTCTTTTTTTTTTACTGAGTTTGAATGCCAATATTGAGAATAAGAAAATTCTTCGCGTGAGATCAAGCTATTATGCATGCAGATGTGCATACCGATATTCTAAATGGCGCTTTAAAAAATTGGCGTGCTTTTATTTTCAGTGAGACTGCGATTATTTTGAAAAACAGTAATTTTAAGATTTGCTGGATTATAAATAGTTATTTAAAAAAAATTTAATTGGCAATTATAAGTGATGAGAATATTGCTTTTTTTAAGAACAGAATCCAGAGCGTTGAGTAATTTAAAAAACTGAAAATACTAAAAAAGTTAAATAAATCTGAAGAGGGTTTAAGTTTTATATAGAAGATACTTTGAAAAAGGTGTTACCACGGAATTAAAAGAGCTTTTCAAAATGAAGAAGATAATGAATTAAAAAGAAAGATAAAATCTTGCAAAGTAAAACTGATGATAAGGATGATGAAGTTAAAATTAAATAGAGATCTATAAAAACAGACAGCAAGAAAAGTTACGTCAAATACTTCCATAGCACAATCTCTAAAATCAGTGTACAGATAAGTATTCAAGACGTAACTGGTTCTTGCGGAAAAACCGTTATTCTAAAATAAGACGGTCATTTGAATTAATACTATGTATTTGAAGATAGAAAAGATAATGAATGCTACATGTTCTAGCAGTCTTTTACTTCTACTTTAAGTTACTTAAAGCTACACGTTCTTTACCGAATGTACCTACGCTCGGCATGACAGAAAAATCGATTTTCCCAGAACGAGCCTGCTTATTATGCAGCTACGATTTAGTGCGGATAAATTATGAATTCGAGTGTGCACGTTTTCGAATGTTAACCGGGACACCTTCGCGCACTTCCCAATAAATTACAAGCCCCCACTGTGAAATATCTCATCGGCTCTCGCCGCGAGCTCTATCTTTTTCAGCTGGATTTACGCTCGCGCGACGCATTAGCGCAAATGAAAACCCAGAAGAAACAATTTATCGTTAAGAAACACGTCACACAAACAGAGCCGTTTCGATCTTGAAGAGCACAATAAAAATAAGTACACGTGGGCGCCGGGAGAATCATTAAAGCCGGCAAGGCTGTACAGCCTCGCTCCCTTCTCGCACCATCGTACTAGTCCAGCAGGGCGTAAAGACGGCCGATTTCGCGTGGTCAGTGATAATAAAAGTCCAGGAATCAACGAGGCCGTGGGGGAGCAGGTATATCGTATACGCGTCCTCTTACGTAAGCTTATGGACTCTTGCGCTCGCGCGTGTTACGAGGCCCGCTTTTTAAAGTGACATCATAGTCGTGCGTCGAGTGGCTTTTGCGTGCGCGCCCTCGATGTATCGTTGGCTTTTGCGCTCGCGCGCGATCGTTACATTTAAATGAGACTTTTTGTTCTTTTTTGTTGGGTTTAATTGCAGCTGTGCGGCAGACGAAAAAAACAACGACGAGAGGTGGAAAATGTTTTTAACTGTACGTTTGTTTTCTTTTTTGCTATAGTGTTATTATATCGTAATGTTTTTTCGAAGTGCGAGTTGTATATATTTGTCATTTCTGTGAATGGAGTAATAGCGGGGTCGGAAATACATTTTAATTAATTAAATGGATATATTTCATCAATCTATCGAGTTATTTATGAGATTTTTAAAATAAAATATATATTTACGCTGGGTTATTAAACTCCGTGTTTGCATAAAAAAGAGCAGAAATTGAAAGCAAACATCTAAGTATTTAAAATCCCGAACGAGACATAAATTTTCTCATAGAACCCATTACACCAACTTCGCCTCTAACCTTGAATCCACCCTTTCTCTTCCCTACACTAACAACGAAAATAAACAAGCAGCCACGCCACCATCAACCATCCACCATTCAAAAGCAAAAATCAAAGTCAGGGCCACTCGCGGGGGGGCAGTAGACACCAGAGTGCGTGTGCGCAGCGGGTGCGTGGGCGTCTCTCTGCCCTTGATGCCTCTGGCTGCCGACTAAACAGAAATCAGCGGAGAGCAGCCTTTTATTCCCTCCCCTTTCCATCAACTCCCACGACATCAGTCTCGCTCTTCTCCTAGGCAACGCGCGCGCCCCCTCCGCTCTACATGTCGTACGCCACGACGCATTTAATTAAGCGCTAATGAAATGGACGTGTCAGCGTCGGCGCTGGGATGCGAGGGGCTGGCCGCGCGCGCATCATATATAAGCTCTTTTCTTCTCTTGTTCCCCCCCTCGTGCTCGACCTACATCGTGCGCTGTTCTACATCGCGCGGCGATTTGACATTGCCGTTGAATGGGGAGAAAAATGAATCGGTATGAATCGCGGTTTTACAGGGGCTTTGGGAATCGGTTGGGGGGAAGGGAGAAGAGAAATGGTCTAATGAGTGCTGTAATTGACGCTAAGGAGCGCGCTAAGCGCGAATTAATTAGGCGGCGAGTGCGAAGGCGCTGATTGCGCGATTACGTTTGAATGGGAATTTGTTTTTTATGTATATTAA